>JAMKCH010007513.1:0-51747 GCA_023653785.1 Ophioderma brevispina | reverse complement strand
TAAAAACATTTTAATAATGGGTCTCGGCTTCGCCTCGCCCATTATTTATGTTTTTACTTGCCTCGGACACATTATTCTTACATAAACATGAACATCTTACCCTTTATTTCTTAATTATTGGGCTATTATCAGAATATTACCATTTTTAAAAGTGCTTACCTGAAAAATATGCTGTGCCTCTGGATGCAAGATCCTCCTCCATTCTCCTCAGGGCATCAAAGAACTTGGTATGCAAGTCTGGATCATCGTCCTTATTCTGAGAAATCTTACGAAAAAGCCTTGACAGCTGGAAGGAAAACAAAAACAATATGGAAATAAATTGAGATCCACATTTATGGCTTGTGCAGTTTTTGTGGAGTAAAACTAAGAGTGGAGAGGTTTAGTGAAAACCCCTTAATTCTGTTTTCCCACAAAATGATATTCAGCTGCTAGGCACATCCTGATGCAATCAGAGACGTTAATAACGTTAATAGACGTTATTAACGTCTCTGGATGCAATACTATCTTGGATTTCCTCCAGATTTTTAATTTTATTTCCATGTGTAAATTGCACTCAGATTTGTCTGCCTTAAGAATTCTCAGATTTGTAAAAATAAAGTGCTGAATTTTTGCAAAAAACAAAAAAATGAAAATCTGTAAGCTGTTGATGGTGGTATAACTTCATAGAGGTAGGAGTAGTCCGAGGGTCCTAAATGATACGGGTAGTAGCATGATACGTCTTCATACAATATGCCCAACTTTGGCTGGAATAGCTCTTTTAGGGAACCCAGGGGAGTATCCCTGGGGGGGTCTGAATGACATGGGTACAGGGTTATAGCTAGGCTTCTCTGAGTGCCGGTTGTAAATCTTAAAATTTACTACACTTTTTGGCACATACGGACAAACTACGAGTTATATGCCAATTTATGTGGTAATCTTTCATTTCACTGAAGTAAAGTGCCGGTCGGCAACCTCCCAAATGACCTTCTGTACCGGTCGGTGGGAGCATGTGCCGGAGATGGCCGGCCGCCACCGGCCGGCGTAGCTATATCCCTGCATGGGTAGTAGAGTCTGTGCCCTTCTACAATATGCCCAGGTTTTGGCAGATCATAAATTAAATATGACAAAATAATAACTTTTTTTGGGCGAGGGTAGCCTACGGGCTACCCACTCTATTCGCTTGGGTTTTGACCTACTTTTCAAATAGCAGTGTTGCAGAAAATATTCGTGCCATTTATATCCTCTAAAATCTACATGTATGATAGTTTATGAAATGTTGTGCAATTTTACGTCATATGGATATGTACTCAATAAGATAGGCCCAGCGAAAACATGAACGTACATTTACAAAAAAGATATTAATGTTCAAAAGAGTAGAAATACAAAGCGATCACACTTCCACACTTGCTTACCGTCGTGAGCGGTATGCACATAAAACACGACGGGGTAACACAAGAGATTTCAATAGCTTCCCACAATGCATTGCTTCCGATGGAGGTTTTTGTACAGGTACTGATGTGGATCGTTAGTGATGAAACATGGCTAAATTGACAGTACTGATCACAAACTTGCATTTTAAGAGCGTTTCATCTCTAACGATCCACATGACAACCTGTACAAAAACTTCCAATGGAAGCAATGCATTGTGGGAAGCTACTGGTATCTTCTCTTGGGTAACACTAAAATAAAAAACATGAATATAGAGGGCGTAACAGGCAACGGGGGAGTGCATCCAAGAAATCCCAAATTTAGACATCGCCATTGGCCTAACACGTAAAAACTAAATATTGACTAGAAATTATGAAATTAGTACATGTGATGTGATCAAGCAAAATGAGTCGGAAGTCGCAAATATTGATTTTGAGATATAGCCAAACAAAGGAGAAAATGTCTTTTGTTTCCTATTGTTTTGGCCACCCTTCAACTGATCATATCTTTGGAAGTAATTGGTCAATTTCAATGGGGATTTCAGCAAAATGTAGCTTTTTAAATGGTGCATACAGCTACATGAAAAAGTACAAATTGAATCTGACCGACTTCAGACTCATTTTGCTTCAATCGCATCACATATGTTGTCAAGGAATATTTTTATTTATAATTTTTTACAGTGATTTGCTGGTTAACAGCGTCTTTAAATCGTTATGAGTGCATTGAATTAACAGATGCTTAAAGGGGGATGGCCCGATATAAGGATATGAAGTTTTCATCTTGATAGATCGGCCTTCACCCCAAACCCCATCTGTAAAGCTTCGCACCAATATTTCAATCCATTTGGCTGTGAGAGCTAAAAAAAAAAAAAAAAAAAAACTCTATTCGCTTGGGTTTTGACCTACTTTTCAAATAGCAGTGTTGCAGAAAATATTTGTGCCATTTATATCCTCTAAAATCTACATGTATGATAGTGTATGAAATGTTGTGCAATTTTACGTCATATGGATATGTACTAATAAGATACGGGCCCAGCGAAAACATGAAGTACATTTACAAAAAAGATATTAAATGTTCAAAAGAGTAGAAAATACAAGCGATCACACTTCCACACTTGGCTTACCGCGTGAGCGGTACTGCACAGAAACACGACGGGGTAACAATAAAATAAAAAACATGATATAGAGGGCGTAAAAACAAACAGGAAACAGGGGAGTGGTCAAGGAAATCCCAAAATTAGACATCGCCATTGGCTTAAACACGTAAAAACTAAATATTGAAGAAAATTATGAAATAGTACATGTGATGTGACAACTACCTTCGCAAAATGAGTCGGAAGTCGCAAATATTGATTGTGAGTTAGCCAAACAAAGGAGAAAATTGTATTTTGTTTCCGATTGTTTGGCCACCCTTCAAACTGATCATATATTTGGAAGTAATTAGTCAATTTCAATGGGGATTTCGCAAAAGTTGTAGCTTTTAAAATGGTGCATACAGTACATGAAAAAGTACAAAAAAAAAATTTGAATCTGACCGACTTCCGACTCATTTGCTGATCGCATCAATATGTTGTCAAGGAATATTTTTATTTATAATTTTTTACAGTGATTTGCTGGTTAACAGCGTCTTTAAATCGTTATGAGTGCATTGAATTAACAGATGCTTAAAGGGGGATGGCCCGATATAAGGATATGAAGTTTTCATCTTGATAGATCGGCCTTCACCCCAAACCCCATCTGTAAAGCTTCGCACCAATATTTCAATCCATTTGGCTGTGAGAGCTAAAAAAAAAAAAAAAAAAAAACTCTATTCGCTTGGGTTTTGACCTACTTTTCAAATAGCAGTGTTGCAGAAAATATTTGTGCCATTTATATCCTCTAAAATCTACATGTATGATAGTTTATGAAATGTTGTGCAATTTTACGTCATATGGATATGTACTCAATAAGATAGGCCCAGCGAAAACATGAACATACATTTACAAAAAAGATATTAATGTTCAAAAGAGTAGAAATACAAAGCGATCACACTTCCACACTTGCTTACCGTCGTGAGCGGTATGCACATAAAACACGACGGGGTAACACTAAAATAAAAACATGAATATAGAGGGCGTAACAGGCAACAGGGGAGTGCGTCCAAGAAATCCCAAATTTAGACATCGCCATTGGCTTAACACGTAAAAACTAAATATTGACTAGAAATTATGAAATTAGTACAATGTTGTCAAGGAATATTTTTATTTATAATTTTTTACAGTGATTTGCTGGTTAACAGCGTCTTTAAATCGTTATGAGTGCATTGAATTAACAGATGCTTAAAGGGGGATGGCCCGATATAAGGATATGAAGTTTTCATCTTGATAGATCGGCCTTCACCCCAAACCCCATCTGTAAAGCTTCGCACCAATATTTCAATCCATTTGGCTGTGAGAGCTAAAAACATGATTTTGTAAGCCCCATAGAGTACGTACAATTAATATTGGTCGACCAAAATGGGGCACATTTTCGCTCATAACTTCCAAACCAAATATCCTTTTGCCCTAATATTTCACAGGGTAAATGAGAAAAATAGTAGCTTTCTTCTGATACCAAAATGTTGACTACTTCCAGTAAAATCTGGGGCTTCTGGGAACGAGGCTATTAGCGATCGGGCCATGGACCTTTAAACGTTTGGCACCACATGCAGCAAGTCGTGGGTGATATTATCTGTGGCGATATCAATAATAAATAAAAAAATTCCTTTAAAAAGGAAAGGGCGAGTCAAGAGGAAATATCCGTGTAATTGGTATGTGAAGGTATTAGTAAGATGATTGCTTTATTTTGTAATACTTGAGCCAACGGTTCAGATGATATAAAAAATCCTTATTTCTTTTAGGTAAATCAAGGGTACTATGCTGTGGATCATGAAATGCCCATTTAAAGTGACCGGATGAGATTTTTTTAGGATACAAATTTCTCTAAAATTTCACTGGATCAGTTGTAGACCACCTACCGAGAACATTTCGAAGGTTTATTGGACAAAAAGGTGCAAAAGAAAACCACAAACCTTGTTTTGAACTTGCTTGCTATCATAATTGTTCCCTATAGAAAACCATGCTTTGACTTTCTGTCGTGAACTACTAAATCATCATCTTATTACATAAAGACGGCGTATTTGGCTTATTCACTTCGGGTGCTATCTAATACATTGGTAACCATTCCAAATATGTAAAAAAACGAGGTTTGAGAAAAATTGGGGGCGCTTCTTTCTGGAAATCTCATGTCTCTTTATGAATGTTTTCATTTTGATGTTATGAATAAAAACGTTTCAAAATCTTTCACTATCCAAACGGTTGGACTGATTTAATTGCTTTTATGTAAGGGAGGCTTAGAGGAAACATGAATGGTCGGATTTTGATTGGATCAGCCACCTTTAATGAGGTTCTTAAATTTGTTGCTGCATGCGTAGTACTGTTGAATGATCATGACTGAAAATACGAACTCATTCTACTATTACATTTAGACATTTGGTTGAAAAGTGCATTACTTATTACAATTATTTACAGTGAGGCAGTAGTGTTATGGTTGCAAAATGATCTGCAGTTAAGTATAGATGTAACAATGTGGTCACCCAGCTTTCTTGTTAACTTGGGTTCTGCCAAATTGAAAGAAAACCTTTGTCCTGTGTGTGTGTGTGTGTGTGTGTGTGAACCCTTGACCTCAGATTTGTTCTTTTCTCAGGTTAGCGGTCTTTTGGCATTTATACGGCATTTTATGCAAAGGACCTCATGCAGATGACTGATTTTGTGGGTCACCCTGAAACCCTGATACTAAACCTCAGGGTGTTGGTTTTCTACCTGTATGCCAAACATCGCTCCATAGGTCAAAGTGCGTCAAAAGCAGAGTCGGACCAGACAGATCTCATTTTAGTAGTACTAGTGGCATTTCCCCTGTGTGTGACCTATTACCTAGATGCGGTGGCCCTTTGATTTCATTTTTTTAGTAGTTCATAGATAGATTGCAATTGCACAATTCTTATATAATGTGAGATTTACGATTCAATACGGTGGAATGATAGGTAAGATGTCATGAAGAAACGAATGTTCCACAGGTTGTATAGGAATGAAATAGTGCAATGGCGTGGATGAACATTTTTGAAAAATTAAGGGTCTTTGGGTGACAGAGTAAAATTTAAGAAAATAAAATGAAGTCATTGGGTGACAATGGTGCTGAACGTGGGAGCTTTAATTTTGGGAAAGGGCTTTAAGAAATTTAAAACAAATGTTATTGGATCACGGTGGTCGTGTTGCCGAATCCTGAAAATACTTACGTCCGTCGGCATGCAATATCCGGGAAATTGCTTCTTCCAGTTCTGCTTGTGAGTCTGCAGTGGTCAATTGTGGTGGGTAAGTATAAGCGTTGATTGTTTTCCCAAATAAGGTGTATTGTGTTCTATAGTATGTTGATTGGTCACATTTTCCCTTTAAAAATCGTAAAAGTAAGAGGGATATGAAGCCCTATTCACTCTGTGTTAAATATTTACGTCAAGGTATGCCTCGGCTAAGTATGAGCAAAAAGTCACATAAGCAACTTGCAAAAACTTGTCCTCTTATTTATCCCTTCCATACCTTTTACATGGTATTTCCCCTTGACTCGGCCTTTCATTTTTAAAGGAATTTTTATTTAAATACATTTCCCACCCAAATTGACAGGGCTTTGAGAAAATCCTCTCCCCTGGTGAGGATGTGTGAATTGACATGAATAGTAGGAGCTTGTGCCCTCTTACAATACGCCCAGGTTTGGTTGCAATAACTGCTGTAGGAAGAAGATATAGCAAAATGTTGGACTCTTTAGCAATGTGACATTTTACAGACATTAATGACATGGCTAGTAGGGGCTTGTGCCCTCTACAATATGCCAAGTTTGACTTTCAAAAGCTCCTTTCGAAAAAAAATGTTGACTTTCTGTTGACTTTCTGTTGTTCTGGTCGCATTATTTTACATCAAATCAGCTTATTGTGGACAAAATTAGATTAAAAGTTAGGAGAAAATAATCACCACCAAATGACTTACTGAAGTCCCCTGGGTGTTCATACATTACATTCTTATCCACAAAAATATCTGATTGTCATGATGGATTTTTAGATTACAATGTGGGATTTTTTGATAAAAAAGTACAAATCCTGGTCTTACCGTATATTGAAGAACTCAATGGTGAGTTTGTCCTTTGCTCTGCTGACATATCTACGGTGCACGAGTGGTCTTTGTGGATACATCTCAGCTAGCGGTCACATATAAATGGCAGACTCATATACTACTGCCTTTGTACGCACTGACTGCACAGACCTTTGGGATTAAGTTCAAGCCGGGAATTCAGGTTTGTTCTTCAGGTTACAGTGACTGTTTCATACTGAGAACAAATAAATACAGGGAACAAGAATTCTAGATGGGCCCTATCCAATTACGCATTTAAAAAAAAAAGTGGATTTATACTCCTGAACTAAGGAGGTAGTCAGAGCTTTCACACATGCAGTCTTAAACGTGCGAATATCGCAGTAAGGTGCAGCTGTAATTGCAAGCTTACACGTCGGGTGAGAAGATAAGTATGCACCAAGAGTTGCACGAAAGATATGAAGCACTCCTTAGTTCAGGCCGGATGGAGTATTACGTAAACTTAGTATCACACGAAAGCCCACTTAACAATGCAAATTGTGTGTAATTTTACATTGGGGTCCATCAACCATCAGAGTTGGACTGAAAAGAGGTGGGAAAAGCATGCATTTTTTGAGCAAAAGCATAATCCACTCTACAGACTAAAAAGATTATTCCCTTTTACAGATTTTAATATGGGTCAAAATTTGACATTTTCCACCATGCTCGCACCTGTGAAATCGATCAAAATTCAATTTGTGATCACTTTGACATTTTGACATCATCTGGGCAGACCTGTGAAGTCGAACAAAAATCACAGGTTCTATTGAAAATTTTCCACCACCGCGGACCTGTGAAATCGATTCAAAAAATTTGTGATCACTTGTCTGGTTCGAAAAAACTGCGTCAATTGACATTTTCCACCACCGCGGGCGAGGCAAATTGATCAAAATTCAATTTGTGGTGACATAAATACAGATTGGGTCAAAATTTGACTTTCCACCACTGCGGACCTGTGAAATCGACCAAATATTCAATTTGTGATCCATTTTTCTGATTTGAAAAACTGGTTAAATTTGACCATTTTCCACTGCCACAGACCTGTGAAATCAATCAAAATCCAATTTGTGATCTCACTTTTACAGATTTTAAATATTGGTCAAAAATTGAAATTTTCAAACCACCGCAGACCTGTGAAAATCAAACCAAATTCAATTTGTGATCCTTTTTCTGCATTTTAACAACTTGGTCAAAATTTGAACATTGTTCCACCACCGCTGACCTGTGAAATCAATCAAAATTTCAATTTGTGATTACTTTTTTCTGATTTGAAAAATTGTGTCAGGCCCATAGAACCATTAGTCCATATCAAGGTGTGAGAATACTTACTCAACTCCTTTTGCTGCCAGGACGAGTCTAGCTCTCAATGCATATGGGCATACTTCATACTGAATAGACGAAGAGTGCGCATCACCTGCAGAGGTAGGGGATCACCTACCAAATAGAAATATAGCCACTTGTTATAGAGGTTATGTTTTTTTGAACTGGGACAGGTGAAGCTGTTACATGTCCAGACTTTTTGTGTTGCCTTAATTTCTCATTTATATTAAGGGCAAGTGTCAACCCTTGTGTTTTGTTTTTACACAATTTCTGATTTTTGCACCAGTTTAAACATCAAACTGTGTTCTATAGTTACCCACAAAGTTTTAGCCACTGCAGACAATCCTGACTGAGCTGTATTTTTTTTTTGTGCCGCATTTAAAAAACCGCTATTTGACCATTTAAAAGTCAGCAAAAAAAAACCGCTTGGTCTAAACGGCGGAATTTAAACACATTTCACTCCGCAGGCGCAAGGCTGGCCCTCGCATCGTGCGGTGAATTTTTGCTGCGTATGAAGCGTGGCGTTTGTTTTACTGTTAACTTTTGCGCGAACTCATCTTTAAAAAAAAAACGAAAAATAATATTTGAAAATTAAACACAGCGCTATTTTAGACCAGATGAAATTTCATTCTTCTAATTTCTTGAGTTAGAGACAAATATTTTTGATTCAATTGATAAAGATGTATTTTCATCACTTGCACAACATACTCCAATTTTGAAGTTTCAAAGATAAAGTATTTGAGAAAGAGACAGACAGCTTGAAATTATGGCCGTGAAAGTCACTTTTTTTTTACTAAACATGTTTTCTCAATGTTCACATTTCCGCACATTTGGCAAATTTTCACAGACAAGATACTCCACAATACACTGAAGTAAAAGGTAAGGCTTAACTTTCCTACCGGTAATCGGTCTTATCTAGGGACGGTTTTTTTTCCTCAATTTTTCATTTTTCGCTTTAACTAAAGATATTCTTAAAGATATTCCTCCAATAATACTCAAATTTTGGAAAGCAGTAAAAAAGGACACGTTTTTGACATTTTTCCTCATATTTTTCGAAAGTAGCTCATTTTTAAAAATAAAAAAACCTCCCCATACAAATTTGTCTTGTTTCTAAGAAACATAAGACTCATGAAAATTCCAATTGGTTTTTTGTTATTGCTGTCTGAACATTTTGGGGCAAATTTGTTTTTTAGTATTTTTCTTTCTTTCCTCAAAAATACGGAAAGTGTTTTTACATTAATCCGATGCCATCATCGGGTTCATCGTCCAATTTCTTTAATTAAGAAAATGTATACTTTTTATTACATACAATACTCAAATATTTGCAAGTTACCAACCAAAATAGATACTCTGAAACTCAAGGTTCGTCACACTTGCCCTTACATCCATGTTGTTTAAAGGCTGACTCAAGATTCGCGAGGAGGGCGCCCTCAATTTTCAAACAAATTGTGTTTTTTGCATATACATAATGCTTGTCCACATACTAATCACTGTGTGAAATATCTAAGCTCACAACTTAAATTCACAACTTTGTTATAAATTTCCGGATCCAGAATTTTGTTATACACAGTATCCTATGGCACTGTATACTACACACAAATGTTTACTGCATGGAAACGAAAAATCCGATACATCTCAAACTTTGGAATTGGCCATTTTAGGTTACTATCTCTAGTTCCAGTTGACTATTTTCAATAAATACATAAAAAAATATATTTCAAAAATCTCTGAATCAGCCTTTTTAAAGGCACTATCAGTGATTTGCTGTATCACAAAGTAAAAAAAATCATAAAAATCAGATTTTTGCACGTCTGTAACAAGTATAGGTATCCTAACATACTCTACAAATGATAGGACCAGAAGCAACCTAATAAAGACAAAATCGGGTGTTTTAGTCATTAGTATCCGAACGGACACTTACTACAACACGTAATTGAATGGAGATTCGTATCTTTGGACACTGCCGTTTTCTTCCTTTCCGTCAATTCTTCAGCTGGAAAAGAGCAACTTATGATAATTTTACAGACTTATCCTTGACTTTTAAGCTATTCCTGCAAATTTAAAATATTTTGACTCTCTTGGATAAATCACTGATAGTGTCTTTAAGTCGTATCAAATCAAAGCCTACACAACCAATTTCTTCATATGAGTACCTTTGAAGTAGCTGTTAAGTTGCCACGGAGTATCCACCCGCATGGGTACCACATCGCCGGCCGTAAAAGTGGGGGTAATCATCCACCTAGGTACACACGCAGCAGCTTAACCACTAGTCACCCCATGCGGGAGTACCTGCGTGGGTACTCCCATGCAAATGAGCTTTGAGCTCTGTGTGATTATTTTAGTAATTGTATCCATTATTTAACATTTTGGTCACATGTTTTTATACAAAATATCACATGTAGGGTTTTTGGTGCTGATCAACTCTAAACATCTTTAAGCTGTAAGATTTCACAGGGTAAATGATAAAAATAGTAGCTTTCTGTAGACACCAAAATATTGACCACTCAGGGTAAAATTTGGGTTCCGGGGTTGAGGCCATAATAGTGATAATGGCCCTTAAAACTTTTACTGTGTTGGTTAGTACTCTGTAATTTAGGTCACATCTGGTCAGGTTTTCTTGAGGGCCTGCTACTGGTATCCTGGTAACAGTACTACCTGTCCAAGGGCCGGGTTGTCGACGACTCGTCACCCCCATAGAGTTTCTAACAAAATCCAATGAGGAGGGTAGCTGGTTACCCTGGTAGAATTAAAAAGAAGATCTACCTACAAGGGCATCAGCTCTGGAGAGCTATTGGCGGCCATCCAGCACATTGACGTCGGGAAGGGCATCCGGTCAATTATTTTTGCACCAATAAATCCTGTGTACGTAGTATTGATGTGAATGTGAGGTGTATCCGGCCACCCCCCGTTAACGGGGGCAAAACTGGATTTAAAACTTTGGTTTTACTACTACTACCTAATTTAAGGCTTTACATTTCAAATTGCTTATGTTTTGCAACTTTTAAATTGTTTGGGTTACAAAAAAACCCAAGGGAAATAATAGTGCATAACTTCTTTTTCCATTAAGAATATACACTTGTGTAGTGATGCTTTCTATTCAAGAAAGATGCAACCTGTAATTAAATTTCCATGCATTCTACCAGAACCAAAATCATGTTGCCATTCAGGCCCACTTCAAAACACATGGCCCAGTGTAAACTTGAGAAGCATAATCATCTCAAATACCTTTAACATGAAATAACATACTTAGAAATGCTTTTGACATTTTAGAATATCTAACAGGATTGCTGCATTCATGTGTTAGCAATTCTTCACGAATACAACACACATAAAACATGAGGGCAGCATGATAGAAATTTCTACAGCAACTGGATGTGTGTAGTCTTCTTACACAAAATTCAGTGTACAATTACCATATTCATCGTTATTAGCGCACAGGGTGCTTTTGTCATTTTTGGTGGGCGCTTACGATGTACATTTATTATAATTTAGAGTTAAATAAATCAACAGTTAATCCATTTCTCGCCCCACTCACAGGGTTGCTGATTCCCCTCACATTCACCAGCAATGCTACTTGTGTGAGGATTTATTGGCAAAAATAATTGACAGGATGCCCTTTTCCTGATGTCAATGTGCTGGAATGGCTGCCATAGCTCTCCTGAGCTGACTCCCTTGTAAGTAGATCTCTTCGTTCTAAGTCTACCAGGCCAGGGTACCAGCTATCCTTCCCTCACTCGGATTTCCTAAGAACACCCACTGGGGCATAGGTCATTTTAGCCGCTGACAATCCGCCGGCCTGGGAACAAGTAGTATGGTTACAAGTACAACTAGTATACCTGACAAATTTATCGCATAACTCATAGTCATTTAGTATGGGCGCTTAGTACACCTAGGCCATGAAACTGTTTTTACCCAATTTTGCCCCTTGTGCAAACTCCAAACAAAGTTGTAGATGTGGTTCACCAGTGGCTTGTTATTATCCAAGCCCATCTTCGACATGTTTTGGTTTGATAATTATACATCGTGGCGGGGACCGCGAGTTTCATCTTCATCGTGTTTTGTGAATAGGGCCAAAGGTCACATGAGGTCACCATGGTCCATGATGGAGGATCACCAACATGTCACCCCACCCCCTCTCCACCAAGTTACTCATCGTAGGCCTTATGGAACTTATACGGCATGTCAATATATTAAAGCAATATTACACATTTTTTTTGAAGGGCGCCCCCAATTTTCAAAAATTCCTGAGAATTTTTCACACGTTTGCATTGGTAACTGGCTAGTAACCTATACCTTAATGGTTAAGCTCGAAATGTCTATGCGTCACAACGAAGGAATTTTGTACTAAAAATTATTATCGGGGATACCTATCTCATGTCAACGCGGTCTGGAAACGGCCTTCCAATGTGAATACCAGTAAATAAGCGCCATGTCCGTGGCTACGCTCGTCCATCAGTTGTTTTAAAATATAGTTCGGGCAAGTCAAGTTAGAGGTTATTTCTTCGAGTGCACTATTTCCTCATGGACGGACATAAACGTAGCATTTTTAGCTCTGCCGTTAAGTCCAATCTGGGATCCCATTCTAATTACAAATCACAGCTTTATTTTGTTACAAAACGCATTTTAGCCTTCTCGTTCGCAGGTAAAGTTTCCTAGACAATAACACTTATCTGTGCACAAAATACAACTTTTGAAAATTAGGGGCGCTCTCAAAAATGTGCCAATAATGTTAAAGTGACAGGAGGATTTTTTTGAGGAATACAATTTTCTCAATTGCACTGATCGGTGTAGACACCTACCGCGAACGTTTCAAAGGTTTCTAGATGAGGTGACCTATGACAGTCACCGTGTATGACATTCAGGACGCCCTCGGGGTGTTTTTCTATTCTTGCAGCGCAAAATATAACAGTAGTTTTTCTGTGAAGACCCATAAAATCTGGTTATAAATTACTTGCAGAATCTTTCCTGATCTAACATTGGTCACAAAATGCAGCTGGTAGCCTTAGCCTTATTATGCTTGATAAGAAGTTAGTATTATTGTAATTCGAACAAAAGTTTCAGCCACAAACATAATTCCCCTGGCAGAATTATAGTGCTTTTAGCTCCTGCAGTTTCTCTCTTACACCACATGGAGCCCATAAACATAAACCAATGTCACCTCATCTTTGGACAAACAACTACAAAGACCGCCAACGCTGTTTTTAACTTGCCTTCTATTGTAATCATCCCCATAGAAAACCCCCGTTTTGACTTTCTGGTCGTTCATGACAGAAAACTTCTAATCATCAGCTTATTACATAAAGACGTTGCAATTTCGGCTATTCACTTCAGATGTGAAATCCGAAGCATTTTCCAAATACACGGGTGATTGCAAAACCTGTGTGAGTTTTGACAAAATTTGGGGCCGCTTCTTTCTGGAAATGTCTTCATGTTCTCTTATTTAAAGGGTTAACTTTGACCACAGACCACACACAGGCACATACAAGACACAGAACACTACGACCAGAGTATCCCTATGTGGCCTTCCTGCAATTCTTCCAGATACGACACGACGCTTTTCCTATTTTTTAATCATTCATGCAACACCTGCAAATTCTAAATCTCTGAGTCAGTTTTTAGTATCAGTAAGACTGCAATACCACGACTTTGTGCCTGTTTATACCCACTCAAAAAACCACTTTATTTTGGTGTTTCCATAAGGTGGACCCACTATTTGCTGAAACACATTTTCTGATACACAACATCCACATTTTATCAGATTATCCAGTGAATAATGTCTTGTTTAATTTTAAATTATTAGTTAACTTTAAAGCACCCGCCTCTACCTTACAATGATGGTTGGCTTGTTCATAAAGCCCGCGAATCAGAAACTGTAATAAGGTTCGGGCCCCCGCTTTAATTAAATTGTACGCCAGTTTCAATTTCACAACCGTTGGTCAAAGCTCACTGCCCAACCTCCGCGCCAGGAATAACGTAGGACAATTCTGAGTGGAGAGTTGAAAGTTATGATTTTTAAAGGATATCTAAATTAAGTCCTAAATCATAACCGATTTTAAAAACGTTAACGTTTTTTCTAATCGACAAGAGTGTAGGCCATTTAGGCCTACAGGAATTTGGCCCCATTTTTACTTGAATGGTCTCACTTTTCTTGGCAAGTCATGCCCTGACTGGACAATGATGACGGCATCATCTTTGGGCAGGGGTCGGGGGAAGTAGCACATTCAGACACCTGTTCGCTTCGTCATAGATTCTGCTAGAATCATGCTAAGGCCCACCCCTTCTAACATACACAGTCATGACTGAACCAGCATAGGCTACATAAGAAATGGAGTCCACACACAATACCTTTTGGGGCCAAAATTCACCAATTTTGGTAAAAATCTCCCACTTTCCCCTCATTCATCTATTGGCAACCATCTCTAAGGCTGTTCATGGCTCACTGCATCTAAATGATATTCTTAACAGCTGTGAAAATGTAGCATTTCATTGGCTGATGCTTCGACAATTGAACCCAGTAGTACCGAGCGCTGCGTATTGAAGTTATTTTAGGTTGAAGCGTTTCGCGTCATAACCCACGTTTTGCACTACGTCACGCGTGCCTTCCAACTTGCGGTCTCGTTTTGCTTAGATCTTGCGTTCAGCGGGCTGTTCGATTGTTGTCACTGGCTGGTGGCAGTTCATTTCTTGTTGTAATTTTAAGTGTAAAGTATCGCAAATTGACCTTATCTTTATTAAAGCTGTTTAAGATTAAATAAAAAAAAAAAAAAAAGGTATGATTTTGGGAACCGGGTACCTCCTTTACCACGATTGAACCCCTGCGAACACCCTTAATTTGTGCGTGGAAGAACTCTCTCGGCCTCCTTGTGGTATCACCTTGGTTCAATTCGTTGTAGTAAAGAGAGTACCGTTCCCAAAATCATACCTGTATTCTCTAAATCTATGCTCGCTACCTTGACCAACTCATTGTATAAAAGCTGGCGCTGTAGCTTCGTCTCAGCTAGGGCCTCAGGTCATGCTAACAAACCCATCTCTTCGCTACCAATTTGTCTGCAACAACAATTAACAACGAATTATGTTCTCTGATAATGATCATGACAGAGCCTTTATTTTTAGGTGTTAATATTCCTCCCTATATATTTCGATAACCTGACCCGGGGTGGACTCGACCAAAAATTTGTCACGGGGGTGCGTCCGCCAGGTAAAAAAACGAACTTTTATAGTGACCAAATTGTACAAAAATATGACCATTTATATAGTTTGGTTTCCAAAATTTCGACCCCTTTTATATAGTTGGCCTTGAAAGTTTCTTATCATCTTTTTCATAGTAATCTTAGCAAATCGGCCCATTCATAGCATCTTTTTTCCAAAAATCAGAAAATCAACCATGTTCGTTGTGATTTTAGCAAAAATCGGGAAAATTGACCCATTTTTCATAGTAAAGCTGTCGAAGCCAAAAATTGGGGAAAAATGGACCATTATATAGTAGCATGACCTCAAAAGTGACCATCCTTTATAGTAGCCTGGTGGGAAACTGACGCCATTGTTATAGTAAGGCGTGAAATGTGACCCATATCGCGGCACATGACCTACCCTTTTCCACTGAGGTTGTATACTGTTCTAGCTTTATCAGTACGTTTTTTTTCAAGTTCCAGGATTTTTGAAATCGTGAAGAAAGTGTGTCAGAAAAAAGAGTGGGTCGTTGTGGGGGGGGTCATTATCACATTGTGTCAATTTGTTTGTGTTTTTTTTGTTGAGAATCCCTTGTGGCGTGCCTGGTTGGCAAAGTCCAAGAACCCCACTGTAGAACACTCATAACTGTCACCCGCTGCGTCCTGGATGGTCGAGGAAAACTCTCTCAAAGCTGGGCCCATCGCTGACCAGCTCTCCCTGACATTGTTATTGACAGTCTTATGCAAAGGGCATTGTAAAACACTGTTAAAATTGAATCACATTGCAGCTGATTGAGTTTGAGGCGAAGTCCAAACAGCACCTGCTACTGTCAACAGGGCAAGGTCAACTATTGCATATTGCCACTTCTCATCTCTAAGGCCAAAGTTTGCGTAGTGTTTGGTAAAATGTACACACTCCAATTATGATTAGGTCTACCGGAACTTATCTATGTTTTTGTTTTGGTTTTCACTAATTGATAGGGGACACGGCCGCGGGTCCACCTACACACAGCCTCTTCCAGTAGGTTGCGCGACCTTTAAAATTTCGATTATACAAGCACGATTTTGTGATTAATACAACAGTTAATGAACAAAAGTAATATGTAAAAATAATAACAAATGCAACTAATGAAATAACCATAAAGAAAGTACTAAAATAAACATGAAACTAATCAAAATAAAAATCTTTAAATAATAAAAAAATAACGTAAGTTTGATAAACTAATAATAATACACCAAACTTACAATGGAAACACAAGAAAATAAATTTAAATATAAATAAAATACAAAATAAAATTTCAAAAGAATTAACATTGAACAATGAGTTAAAAAATAGAAACGCTAAATGACAAATAAAAAATTTTTTGAAAAAAATTATTGATAGAATTTAAAATAAAAACAATATTAAATTAAATTATTTAAAAATACTAAAAATATATAAGCATATTTAAAAAAACAAAAATTATTAAGGCCAATGAATTGGATTGTTAGTTTCCGGTTGACATGTTCGAAAAAATGAGTTCCCTATTTCTTATTCATTATTTTCAAGATTTCATATACATGTTTACGGCATTGGTATAGATGGTGTCTAAAACTGAATTCATATTCTAACATCAACTTTATAACAGTTGGATATTTGTAAGTAATCTTTCCTTCAACAAAAATCACAATTGTTTTCAAGATGATATTGTAAAGCGATCGGCAGAGTTGAATCAAGGAACAATTGTAGGGAATCATATAAAAACTGTCCATTATTAACCATAGTAAACGCCTCATCCACAAAAATAAATGGGTTAAAATGACATAGAACGACATGCTTGATATTATGAGAAGCTGAAAGTTATGATCTGTAATTAAGATTTGCAAAAATATGACTTTTACCAAAATTCAGTGAAGTTTTGACAAAAATTTAAAATTCGGGTGGCGGGGTAGCTGAAACTAAAATCTCTCAATTCCTTGGCCTAAAACATAAACAGTTAATAAACAAAAATATTTGTTTTATTTAAATCAAATAATAACAAATGCAACTACAAACACAAAATTAAATACACATTGATAAATCTAAATCAAGGAGTTTGTTCGGGAAAGATGTGGCGTGGTTAGTAAAAACAATGAAAATAAAAACAGCAATATTAAAAAAAATTTGAGCATAATACGACACCGTTAGTCCATCAAAAAGTTTAAAAAGAATTAAGAAATAATCAAAATATGAATACAAAAAAAATTACTGACACCATAAAATAAGATTTAATGATTAAAATATGACAAAATTATTAAAACTAAAAAGTATACAAATTAAAATTGAACGAAATAAAACTCGAATATTAAAAATGAAAAAAAATTACAAAAATACAAAACACTAAAAAATGAAATGTGTTAAAAATGTTTTTTTTGTTAAACAAAAAACAATTATAAAAATAAAACATAGAAAGGTGACAAATAGCGACCCAAACAAAAATAAGTTTTAACACAATATAATAAAAAAAAGGGAGAAAATGATCAAAAACAAAATATACACTCATTGTTTATAAAAATAATTAAAATATTATTTTTTTTAAGTTAATTTTTTGTTTTCATTCTTTTAATTTGGTGAAAATGAGAACCTGAATCGGATGGGTTGTGTTGTGGAAGAGGTGATTGGCAAACATCCTTGTATAATCTGGAACCGGCGTTGTTCCGCACGGAACCAAACACCCCTAACCTTGTGGTACCACCCCCCGCCGCAAACCACGAAAGAGCCGAGACACCCGCTAAATTCTAGTTGTTTTGGGGTATCGGGTATGCCCGATTATGCGTAAAATGAACAAGCTCCTTCGTTACATTTTTTTGCAAATTAGGCTCTAATTAATGCAAATTATTACTAAGAAGTCCCTTGGTCTCAACATTATACTGGTTTATAACTAAGGGCCCCTTGGATCATAATTCAAATAACACTCAAATCTGGTGAAACTTAACTAGGCATTCTTTTTTATAACATTTTGTGGTTATAAATTCACCGATAATCCTCAGAAAACAGCAAATATCGCAAAATTTTTTGCAAATTAGGGTCACAATTAATGCAAATAATTACTTGATGGCAACATTTTTTTAATTGATTGAAGTCTCACTTGTACTGTTTTAACCAGGGTTAATAATTCTTAAATAACCTTTCAATTTGTGAAAATTGAACAGGCATTGATTTTAAATATTGCAATTTTAATAGCGGTTTAATAAAATCAACGGTGCAACATAGGATACCTCATTTGTTAATAATGTCAAAGCCTCATACAGTCCAATGTCTTGATGAATCACGTTTGTAAATAAGCTGAAATGTAACCTTGACCTCATTGGGAATTATGCTTTCAATTCAAAACCAAACTCCATTTATGGTTACAACACAAACACCCTCATTTGGTTTGCTGAGTCAAGGTTCACACTATCAAGTCAAAAGTCATGTTAAACCTATCATTGCCCACAAACCAAGAAGCCACTTTTCTCAAAATCCACCCCACATCAGCTTTTCTACCAAACAGCACCTCAATAACAAATCCCACTCCCTAAATGCTAAATAACCATTTCCATTCTTATATAGTCAAAACAAAGATGAATAAACAACCAATATTGTCTAGTATAGTTTCTATGTGTCACACTAAACATTTCTTTTACCTTGTATTTGGCTACAAACAATAAAGCTTTTCCTAATTTCCTATATTTTCCCTATAATACGCTAATATTGGTATTGCGCTCTATACAAAATTGCAACTTTCATCAACAAATGTGCATATTATATACATGAATATATTCTTGAATTTCAATATATATCTATTTTTTATACTTATTTCAAACACATTTGTACTAAAAGATTTGCAAATAAACTTCGCGAATTCATCGGATATTGTGTCTACCGTTTCTTTCTTACAAAAGTTTTCCCAACACAAAGAACAACACAACCAGACTCACTCCTGGGGCGCCCCTTTCTTTTCATTAAAGGAATTTTATTGTTTTTAGCGTTTTCACGGCCGGTCTACCTACACATCACTCTTCCAGTAGGTTGCGCGACCTTTAATTCGATTATACAAGCCAATATTGTGATTGATTTAGTAATATCTTTAAGTAATATTCTTGGTCAAAACATGTGAGTAAGGATAAAACACAGAAGGCGAGCGTTCTCAGTGTTTAGAGAGAGAGATCTGAACAGTGAGCGTCGCGTCCGAGTCGTGGTGCTGAGCCTGAGCTGAGACCTATTGAAACTTCAGTTCCAGTACGTTCTTTGCTGTTCCTGTGCCTTCACTGTAGTCCCATAATTCGACCTTAACTGGCATTATCAGTGGCGTAACCAGACCTTTGTCAAATGGGGGGGCAGAAGGGGTGCCAAGACATTTTTTGAGGGGGCTAATTTGGGTCCTTCTCCATAGACCTGTACAAAAGGTCAGTTCATTTGGGGGGGCAGAAGGGGGGCGAGGTTCCGTTTGGGAGGGGCTTCTTCGCGCCCCCCCTTGCCCCCCCGCTGTTACGCACTGGCCGCATTACTATAATTATAATTATGGGGAGTCAGGCTCACAGACTACCCTTTCCATTCAACTGGTTGCCATATGTCAATGCACATGAGTTCTTAAAAGGGAAAACAATTGGTTTCTAAAAATTCACATTGGTCCCCCCTCTGTCACAAGTGGATCAAAATCGCACCCAAACTGCCTGGCGCGCTGTGTAGTTCCAATGATTGTACACCAGATCTGACGTTATTTTTATCACGGACAATAATCGTATCGATGCGGCGGGTTTCTTGTAACATTTCCTTCTATGTTGTTACAAGTTAATAACACACAGAATGAATGTACAAAGCCACCCGAAGTCATGCTCAGCAGGACTAGCGCGCTGTGTAGCTAACACCCAAGGTTATCACGCTGAGTGTACTTTTTGCATACATGTTCCGGTGGTTCATTAAATACCAAGTGTCCCCTGTGTAGCTGAACTGATCCTCTTACTTACTCTGCAACGCAGTAAACAACTTTCATTCAGACCAGTGTGCTGGGCATGTTATCGACTATTGTGTGATGTTTAGTTTTAGTAGTTAAACCAAAGTTTTAATCCGGTTTTTTTGGTCGCCGCTAATGGGGTGGCCGGATACCCCTCACACTCAGCACTCACTGCTGTGTGAGGATTTATTGAGCAAAAAGATAATGACGAACCGGATTGCCCTTCCTGATGGCTTTCAAATTATTACTGCAATTATAGCTGGCGCTTAGTTACACGGGTCATACTGAAATTTGCGGGGCATTCAGCGAGTCATATGTCATCTTTGGCATTTCCATTTACGATCACCCTCATTTCTACGTATAACGACTTAATCACGTCAAATCGTGTAGCACGAATCCCGCCACGAATATCTCCAAAACAAGACTTAATATGTATTTTCATCGAAGAAACCGAATTGGGCAGGAGATCAATACCAGTACAGAAGGTGCATGATAATACTGCGGCCATTTAGGGTTAATTTTCTTAGTGTATTGACTTCCGACGCAGCAGCCACTGCGTCCCGGCAAGGCATGACACTAAACAGTTGCCCATAAAAACTTCGCGATTCAATCTGGCTTTGTGTCTACCGTTTCTTTATTACAAAAGTATTCCCAACCACAAAGAACAACCAAAACAAGACTTACTCCTTGGGGCGCCCCTTTCCTTTTTAAAGCGAATTTGATTGTTTTGGTTTTTTATATTTATGTACAAGCATATACACACACTTCCAGTAGGTTGCGCGACCTTTAAACTTCGATTATAAGCCAAGCTTTGTGATTGATTTAGTAATAATCTTTAGTTAATAGTCTGGGGTAAAAACCATGAGTGAGTAAGGATAAAACACAGAAGCGAGCTGTTCTCAGTGTTTAGAGGAGAGATCTGAACAGTGAGCGTCGCGTCGACGTGGTGCTGCAGCATGAGCTGAGACTACTTGAAACTTCAGTTCAGTAAGTTCTTGCGGTTCTGTGCTTCACGGTAGTCCCAAGATTAGCCTTAAATGCATTATCAGTGGCGTAACCAGACCTTTGCAAATGGGGGGGCAGAGGGGTGCCAATACATTTTTTGAGGGGGCTAATTGGGTCCGTCTCCATAGACACTGTACAAAAGTCAGGTATTTGGGGGGCAGACGGGGGGGCGAGGGTTCCGTTGGGGGGGCTCGCGCCCCCCCTGCCCCCCGCTGGTACGCCACTGGCCGCATTATGATAAGATATATATGGAGGAGTCATGCTCAGCAGGACTACCTTTCATTGTTGCCCAAGTCAAGCACATGAGGCTTAAAGGGAAAACAAATGGTTTCTAGAAAATTCTACATGGCCTCTGTCACAAGTGGATGCAAAATCGACACCTCAAACTGCTGGCGCGCTGTGTAGTCCAATGATTGTTCTAACCCCAGGTCTGACGTTATTTTTATCATGGACATTATCGTATCAGCCTGCGAGGGTTGCTTGTACACAATTCTGTTGTTAAAGTTCAACACACAACAGAAGTGAATGACAAAGCACCACCCGACGTCAGCCCTCAGCAGGATAGCGCGCTGTGTAGCTAACACCCGAGGTTATCCGCTGAGTTTACTGTTTGCATACATGTTTGCGGTGTCATGAAATACAGTGTCCCTGTGTAGGCTGACTGATCCTCGTACTACTGCATCGCAAGTAACAACTTCATTCAGACCAGTGTGCTGGCATTGTGATGCTACTATGCGTGTGATGTTAGTTTTAGTTAGTTAAACCAAGTTTTAAAAATCCGGTTTTGTCGCCGCTAATGGGGGTGGCCGGATACACCTCACACTCAGCCAATACTGCTGTGTGAGTATTTATGGAGCAAAAGATAATTGACCGGATGCCCTCCTGATGCGCTTTCAAAATTATTACGGCAATTATAGCGGCGTCTTAGTACAACGGAGTCATACTGAATTTCGGGCATGTCCGACGAGTCATTATCAATCTTTTAATTTTGCATTTCACATTTACGAATAACCCTCATTTCTAGTATACGACTACATAAGTCAATCGTGTAGCACGAATCCGCCCAAATATCTACACACAATACATACTTAATATTTATGGTCATCGAAAGAAACAGAATTGCAAGGAGATTAAATAACAAGTACAAGAAGGTGCTGATAATAATGCGGCCATTAGGGTAATTTTATTAGTGTAATGACTTCCGACGCAGCACTGCGTCGGCAAGGTCATGAGTCTATACACTTCATACAGTGCTTGAGTGCTACGGCTTTTCAATGCATAGTGGCCTTTTACGTCGTGCCGACCACCATTGTCAAAAAACGTCGTAAAGGTTCCCTGTACTAGCTGGCGCAGACATTATGGAGTGTTGGTTTTTTTTGGCTTATTATATTTTGCGAAACGAAACAGGACTCGTGCACCATGGATTAACACGCTTTAATTCCGCGATCGTACATTTTACACTATGGACGGACTAAAGCGTGTAATCCAATGGGTGCAATGAGCCCTTTTCGTTTCGGTCAAATATAATAAGCCGTTTGTTGAGCAATTTACGGGGGAACTCATTGCCATTTGGAAGAACGAGCTTGGCCCTGGAATTCAACACGAAGGGTATAATACTTTTTACAAGAAAAGCGTACTTAAATGTAGTGCATGTAATCCCAAGGACAGAGTATGTACCGATCGAACTCTGTTGTTAGTGGGTAGACAGACTCACATTCGATGGGAGTAGCTGCTATTGCCACGCCCTTGTAGATGTTGATGTGCATCATATGTTTGTCAAGTATGTTGACAAATGGTATAGCGAAGTCTCGTCTCTCAGTGCGGTTTTGTCCCAAAGAGTGTCTTTCACCTTTGATAGAAGGACAAAAACAAAAAACAGGTCATCAGTCAGATTGATTGGCCAAATTTTACCCGCAAAAATACTTATTTTGATTAATCATAGAGGTATTAATAATATACTCAAGTATATTTTGGATAAGAAAAAAAAGTCAAGCAACTGGTTAGACGCGAAGCCCTGGTATATCATGTTCTGTAGAGCCATTTCTGTATGTAGGTCTTGTGTGGCAAGTTACAGTTCGATCACCAATTTAGGTCCAAGTGGTTAGCCCGATCGCTCAATGCCTCGTCCCCAGAAGCCCCAGATTTTACCGGAAGTGTTCAACATTGGTATCAGAAGACATCTCCTATTTTTCTCATTTACCCTGTGAAATCTTAGAGCCAAAGGGAGTTTGGTTTGGAAGTTTAGACGAAATTGTCCCATTTTGGTCGACCATATTAATTTAACACAGGACTCTATGGAGCTTACATCCCAGTTTTTAGCTCTCGCATCAAAACCCCCCAACTTTACAGATGGGGGGTTTTGGAGTGAAAGCCAATCTATCAGATGAAAAACTTCATATCCTTATCGGGCCATCCCCTTTATCTACAAATCGTGTTTTCAAATATCTCAAGATCATGTAAGTAAATATGTCATGATCTGAATATTTGGAGAAATTTTGTATGGAAAGCTTAATTTACGTAGATTGACATATAAATCCAAATAAGTTGAAATTGTCCACATTTGTTGAGTATTTTGCCCTTTTAATTTTCCGCCCAATAGCTGACATACTCGAAAACGATTCCAACAAATCCACCTCGCAGGAAATGGTGACGTCAACGTGATGACCATCCAACGACGAAATATAACCCAGACCCGAAGATTCCTCCCAGAAACAGCGTAACCAAAATCAATGTGCCCAAGTATTATAATGAGCATACGCACTTCATTATCATAGTTTTGGGCACACATATTTGGTTTTACAGTATTGTCGTATTTGAAAATCCTAATGCTATTTATGAACCACCGGATTTTACGTTCGTTCACCCTTTAGCGATTGGAAAACAACAATAACAACCGAGTCACATGCTACACTCGGACTCAAATATCTCTTTTCCTAATCAAAATTAACAGGGGTCATCGGAGACTTTTTTGTGCATTAGGAATGCAGGAATCTTTTTAGTTTCTTTCATCGATTGATTTTCGCAGAAGGTGGGTCCATAGTAACCCAAACAGAAACCGCCCAAAAACAACCCCCCCCCCCGAAAAAAAACCCCTCCCCCCCCCCAGAGTTGTTTTTTTCGGCGATTTCTCAGTTCGTAACAATATTTTCGAACTCTAATTTTTTGTATTGTGTAACTTATTGATGCCGCTTCTTTCCATAAAAAAATTACTAAAATGTCTAGCCCGTTAATAGATAATTAACCTTGGGTCCCTAGGAACCCCCCCCTTAGGCACACCAACTGGGTGGTGATTTTAAAAATAAAAATTAGCAACCCTGTTGCCAGAAATATTTTCTGCTTATTATTTCATAGCATGAAAACAAAATTAATTAACATAATCGAAAAAAAATGTAACCCTTTATGTGCTGAAAGAAGCGATTCCATCATCGATCGACTGCGCGCTAATTGCTATACAAACCTATGGCAAATAAGTCTGCACCCACAAAAATACAAGAATGAACAAAATGGTAATTTTTTGTTAAATATATGTAAATTGGTTCCTATAGCAGATATAACATCAAAAATGATTGGCAATTGTATGCTGTGAAGCAGGGGTCGCGAAACATGTCTTTTTTTGACCGATTTTGACGGATTTCGCAAACAATGATTTGCCCCGAATTTCCAGATATAACCCGGAACTCATTTATATTGCACCTTTGGCCTTGTCTTACGCCCCCTCAAAGGTGATGAGTTTTCCATTTGAAAATTCCCTTGGACAGTGGTTTCCTTGGGGGGGGGGTTCCATGGAACCCCCTTAGGCACCACGGATGAAACACCTTAGGCACTTAGTTGTTAAAGACACTATCAGTGTTATTATCAGAAACCTGGGTCAAAATATTCTGAATTTGCAGGATAGCTTAAATGAAGGAGTACGTCGTAGAATTCTTCATAAGTTACTTTTTCCAACTATAGCATTACAGAAAATGAAGAAAACGGCAGTGTTTCCAAGATCGATTCTCCATCACATAGTGTTTGTAGTAAGTGTCCGTACGGATACGTAATGACTAAAATTTCATATTTTGTCCATATTAGGCTCTGGTCCTTATCAATTTCATGGTATGTTTAGATTTCGTCTGTTACATCCATGCAAAAATCTGATTTTTGAAGATTTTTTTCGATTTTCTGATTTAGCAAATCACTGATAGGCCTTTAAGCTACAAATTTGATATGGATGTTGGTATAAAATGCCTGGAGAGGCAAACCCTGATGATTTCATGTCAACTCAGTCAAGTAGAGAGTTGGTTGCTTAAGGTACAAAGTTTTGATGGCTGTTATAGAAATAAGGCATATATTAAACCCTGAAGCGGGGACTGTAGTGAAAGAGTGTGCGCTTCCGGATAAATTGTGAATTTTTGCACACAAAGGATTTAAGGCCTTGATAATCATAAATTGATGCAGCCTTTGCCAACCCTCCTTAATGGCCCCAGCTTTGGTTTCAAGTTATTAAGGGTACAAAATTTTAAAATGTTCCAATGTGTTAAAAAAAAAGCACACCAGGGACTGTCTGGTTCCAGGATGCCCAAAAGGTATAGTTTGCACTACTATGGCTTACAGTTCCGGAGTTAAAACGGTATAAATGGTGAAAAGTCCATTTGGAGGTAATTGGTCAAAAAAAAAGGGGTTTAAAAGTTGCTTTGATTCAGTTAATTTGGGTTGCAAATTGTTTCCCTATCTTCAAAGGATGGAAATAAGGGAATAAGTTTAGCCTTATCGTTAATGGCTAAGTTTTCATGTTAAATCCCACAAAATAGGTCATAGGTCAAATAGAATCAATAGCTGCCAATAGCCGTTGACTTATTCGCCATTTTTGGTTAAGCACCCAGACACGATCAGAGAGTCAAACTATCCTATATTTCATTCTATGAGCTAAACCAACATTTGAACCGCATTTTCAAAAATTGGAGCAACTTTTAGTTTTTGACCCTGTAAAACCAAAATTTACTTTTTACCCATTTTTTACATTTTTTACCCCATAATTCCAAAACTATAAGTCACAGTGTAGTATAAGCTATACCTTTTTGGAATCCTATTAACCATACAACATCATTGGGTGCTTTTCAACACAATCGGAACATTTTTAAAACTTTAAAATTTTCCCCTGTGTACCCTTGACATCCAAGCGGGGGGCCATGAAATGGGTGTGGCAGTGCTTTCCATCAATTTTTCTATTGATTCTCAATGCATAAAGTACTTGTGTACCAAAAATTCACAATTTTATCCCAGATTTGGCACACTCCCCATAAGATAGTTCACTACCTCCCCCACTATGACGATTCCATGTCCAAGGCAACCAACTCAGCTAGCTTCAAGCAGAATCAGCTTTGTAGAGGAGTATTTTAATTTTTATAGCATTACAAACCATTTTGAGTCAGTAAGACTGAGATTACAGTGACACCAAAATGACAACATGGTTCGTTGAGGACAAAAAAGTGATCTTTTACGAATTGACATTTTTTTGTGATTGTCCCACACTGGGTCATTTCAGTGTGTGATTTTCTAAAAATATTTAAAATAATTGTAAAGGGGGGTGACAGTTATTTCTGGTAACCAAACCAAGTAAACATTATCTTTCAACACTACTCTTTTATCAGTAGATACGAGTAAGTGGTTAAAAGATAATGTTAAGTTGACGCGCTTCTGGTACCAGACCTAGGTGACAGTAAAACACAAAAGTGTCTTGCGCTTCCTTGGTGGAATGAGTGGACAAACCAGGGGGGGGGGGGGGCACTGTGGCCAATCATCTATTTTCAATTAGTAACCCCATAAAAGGGACACATCTAGGGGATATACACAATAGAATTAGTATATACACTACTGCATGCAGGTTTGTTTTTATAAGCTAACTTATATGAGTAAATCAGGTACCTTCTTTAGGGAGAAATCATTTACAAACCAGAGGATTTGAGGGGCATCCAAAAAAATTTGGTGAGCGTGAGGGAGAACATGACAATTTTCATCAAGGATAGCGGAGAACCTGAACTTCCAAAAACGGAAAAATTTTAAATAAGAGGGGAAATGTGAATTTTTAAACGAACGGAAGGGGGAAACACCTTTTTTGGTGAAAAAAGTTGAATTCCTCCCTCCCCTCCCCATGTAAATCATGACCACTCTCTTAAATGATCGAACGATCACTCTTTTGTGATGCGAGTACACCATGGGGACATGATGTGGCATGCATGTTCATGCGGTTAGATCTCATATTGATGAAACATGTGGAGGAATATTTGCTAATGGACATATGGAAGGCAGTTATACCGTGATCTTGTAAAATTAACAGGGTTGACAATTTCTTGATTCTAGAACATCCGGTATCTAAAACAATCCCCGATTCTAGAACATATTACAAGTAATGAATGGTCCTCCATATTTGATAAAATTGTGCAAATAAGTTTCACTAAATATCACATGACCACATGTATTAAGTACTTACACCTCAAACAAGTTTGTAAGTCATCAACCCTCTCTTCATCGCTACAGGGTAAAATAGTAAATATAAGTATTAACTCAAAATATTAAACTAAAGTACTCTGGTACACACCCTACAAGGGCTTTCATACAACTTTTGCAATAAACACCCGTTCAAGTTTGCAGTCAATACAACTGGCCCAATCCATACAAACGCCTGGCAGTATAATATGCTTTGTTTGGTAAAATGATACTACTAGCTACTACTGTACTGTAACTGTGCTTGAATTATCTAACAGACCCAATTAATTTGATTCAGTTATTCTTCTCTTTTGTGCAGACTATATATAACCAACCATGTGGGTACTGATACATACAATCTGGCATTATTGCCATTATAACTCTGGGCATACAGGCGACCTTCTTTGCTATCGCTGCTACGTGCAGTTTGACAAATTCACTGATTTGCCGTGGGTACTAACTTTGTAGTCCTGGCCTTGGTCAACATTCTTTGTAGCACAGGTGAGTCAAATGAGCTGATGTTAGTGTACACGCCACATTTTCCAGAGTAAGAGTGATCCAGTTCCCATGCCTCTCCACTGTTTAAAAGTACAGGTAGATCGATCCCTTTCATAAGGGAATTTGTATACAGATCGTAATTATGACAGTTAGACTAGACATGCAGTTACTCGGGATGAGCAGTTCAAGCAGCTGGGATTTGTGCATGTGTTTTGGACTTGCCCCCAATTCAAGTGTTCGCTTTATGCATAGTTATTGCCACGCAAAGATCTTGCGCCTATATAGGGATAGCATTGGCAATGGAGGTGTATAGGATCTCCGGAAGTCATTGTAGACGGACAAACATACCATGAAAAGTAACCACTCGGTTGTAACCCATAACCCTAAATGCAACATTTACACGCCCAAAAGGGGTTGGGGCTTATTCCCGCAGGGATAGGATGGAACTTAGAAGAAATATTGGTTCAATATAGGTTTACTTGGGAGAATTTTTTTGTAAAATTTCATTTAAATTATCAAAATGCTTTTTCTTCGTATGTAGCTGGGCAATGGTACACTTAGAAAAAAAGTTGTCGTTAGGTAATAAGGTTGAACACTATCTTTTTCATTGCATTTTTGGCATTTTGGTCCACTCTGGACCCACTTTCTTCATTTACTCTGACGATTTTCACATGCTCAAGCATGATGGCTTGCATGAGACAACCCCAGGAATTTACCTGATAGATTTAGTATCCCATGTGTTCAATAGAAGATCGAGTCATACAATTACACTCACCGTGGTTGGTCTAAAGCCCCTAATGAGGGTGGGGATTCTTTTTTGCACAGGATAATAAATTTACACAATTTACTCACTATAGAACTGTTTTTACCCACTGGAAGCATACCCGTACCCTATTTTGTATTCAAGTACCCCCTGTACAAGTTATTAGGTGGTGTTAAGGCAGGAATTTCAAAGGAATTGTTTTTTTGCCGTCTCTTCTTATTGTTGTTCCAAATAATAAAAGTAATACATATTGAGAGGAACTGACTCACGGAATCCACATTGATATATTTTTTTCCCCAAAATACGTATTTTTTGAGAAATCAGAAAAATGGTGATTTTCACTCATTTTTTTGGTTCCCTATAAAAAAATACAGAAACGTTATAAAAATGTGCCTTGTTCGGTTTTTTATTCCAGAGTCAATAGTTCTAGGGTCGTATTTCCCCTTTTTCAAATTCTGCACTATTTCTCAAATGTTGCCAAAAAACCAAAAACCGCGTGTTTCATTTGAACAACGCCAAATTGTTCAAGGTTGACATAAATCACGAGTTTTAACCAAAAATGAAAAACTCAAAAAATACCGACCCTAGCTTTTTGATATGC
The DNA here is from genome assembly GCA_023653785.1 of Ophioderma brevispina. Classification (NCBI taxonomy): domain Eukaryota; kingdom Metazoa; phylum Echinodermata; class Ophiuroidea; order Amphilepidida; family Ophiodermatidae; genus Ophioderma; species Ophioderma brevispina. Next base: position 22,373 of record JAMKCH010007513.1, on the reverse strand, counting down.
TTCTATATGATGCATTCATTTTCTTAACCTGTGCAGATATGGATTTTCGAGTAACTGGGAACCGTAAATCACGAATTATCGCCGAAGTGAATCACAGAGAAAATCGCCATTTTGTTCGCAAATATTGTCCCGTTTCGCTACAAAGTATAGCCTTAATTCCAAAACACAGCGTTTCATCTCTTATCTCACACTGCTTCTGCACCAGGTCAAATTGCTCATCTGGAATACTTATGATCAAATTCAACACTTTATGAGGCTCAAATCGGTGAAATTCAAAATCCCATTCTGTTTTGCAAAAGCATCTCACGTGGGCCACCACTCATTGCATACAAGAAGTTTACCATGGGTATGCGTCATATCGAATCGAATGCATCAAGGCGCTTCTGATGCGCTCATTACAGCGCGCGCGCCGAATAGCACAGACGCGTATTGCGTAATACGCGAACTTACCCGCCCTTTTGCGTTCAGCCCATGTGATTGTTTTTTGGTCAAAAATGCGAACCATAGTACAAAGTAAAATGGACAAAATATGAGGAAAAAATAAAATATATACAGATTCTGTTAAAATATTGGAAAGAACACATGTTAATGGCCGTTAAACCTGAAAAAAACTAAAAACTAGGCCATTGACCAAGTTCCTTGACTTCACATCCACCTTAATGGAGGATCATTATTTACACCAGGGTGGAGGATTTGAGGAGGGGAGCATGAACTATTTTGTGAGGGAGAGGGGGAACTTCAACAATTTTCATGAAGAATAAGGGACATGAACATATTAAAAGAAGTAATGGTTATAAATTCAGAGGAATAACAACATGTTTGGATTGAAAGAAGGTGTAATGCAAAATTTGTTGTTGAAAAAGTTGAATCCTCCATTTCCCACTCCTAACTGAGATAAAACACTAGTAAAACTAGATTTTTGTTCTTTTTACTTTTAACCATTTTTACTTAAAACCTTGTCTCTCTAGACTTATGGAGCTCGTCAGAATAGCAGTGACTGTGAGTGTTACAGTGTGGGGGGGGACTCAGACTCTCAGGCTACCTATTCTACAGGATCATCAAGATGGAGAGGAAACAAGCGCTTTGATGACTCAGGGATAAAATTGCCTCAAGTTTGCAGGGTTTTGGACATTTCAGGTATAGTAGAGGACATTCAGAGATTTTGTGGAAGGGCACCCTCAATATTTTGACAAAGCCAGTTTTTTGCATTTACATATAGCCCACCTCCAAATTAACAATTGCCCCAAACGCATTAGGAAACAATATTTTCATAATGAAATAAATGTCCGAACCTGGACAATTAAATTAAAGGCCGACTCAGAGATTTTACGAAGAGTGCGCACTCAATTTCCAAACAAATCACGTTTTTTGCATATTCATAATGCCTGGCCATAAATAGCTAAGCTCAAATCAAAGTCTTTCATCTAAAAAATAACAACTTTGTTATAAAATTCCAGATCCGGAAATTTTGTTATACACAGTATCCTATGGTACTGTTATACTACACTTAAGTGTTTACTGCATCAAAACGAAAAAATCAGATCCATCTCAAACTTTGGAATTGAGCATTTTAGGTGACTATCTTTAGTTCTACTTGACTATTTTTAATTAAAACATGAAAAAGTTATATTTCAAAATCTCTGAGTCAGCCTTAAACGCAATGGCAAGACAATTTAAAGACTGTGTTCCTTGGACAATATTCCAACATTTGACACCCAACATCTGACACCCAACAGTTGGCACCAAATGTCTAACACCTGACATGACATGGCAGTGACAGCAAACCTCAAACACCTTATACTTGACACATCCAACACCAGATACCAGGCATCTGACCCTGACAATATAAACCATCCCATTGTCCACCTGACACCAGGAACCAACTACCACTAGGATCCAAACCAGGAAGTACCAAGAAATAAAACCAGTAGACAGCAAGACAAAAACTCATGAAACCTGCCCGGATGCCATGCCCTCCAAGAAATGAAACATCCTTAAACTATTTCAACTAATCATTAGCATCCCTTATCCGGTTTCACACCACTAAATACCGGTCCCATTCGTTCATGTACAAAATGGGCGAGATGAAAACGTAATTTTCTCCTCAATGGAACATCTCAGACCTTAAAGCTAACATTCTGCTTGAAGATCATCATATCTCCTACCTAATCAATCATGAAATTAGGGTAGTTATCCCCAAAATTTTTGAGCTACTGGACCGTGAAGACTAGCATGCACCGTGGACCCTGGAGGTCACAGCACTTTTTTAGTCAGGTGTTCCCGGTAAGAATACGGTTAAAATCCTACAGATTTTATACTTAATATTGATAGCAACCATGATTTGCAACCCAGATCTCGCCATTTCTCTCAGTTTTTAGGGTATACTTAGGCGAGGGTCACCAAAAAAACACCTCATTTGCAGTGGGGGTTGGACTTACCTGTTTCTCAAGTTATTTACTGGTGTGAATCATCTAACTGTCCAATTAATCAAAATAATTGGACAGCCCAATTACTTTGCTAGATGTGACTTGAGGAAATTCACTATTTTACTAGCTATTTCAACTGTGTATTTTTTTTTTTTTTTTTTTTGGGACACTTTTTGATTTTTTTAACATAGCTAATCGTTTTCTACGCATTTTTTCTGATATAGTGACATTGATTAGAAGTTTATTTCAGGGGGGTGCACGAACACCCCTTCTACCCACTAGACTATGATAGCAACCATGATTTGCAACCCAGATCTCGCCATTTCTCTCAGTTTTTAGGGTATACTTAGGCGAGGGTCACCAAAAAAACACCTCATTTGCAGTGGGGGTTGGACTTACCTGTTTCTCAAGTTATTTACTGGTGTGAATCATCTAACTGTCCAATTAATCAAAATAATTGGACAGCCCAATTACTTTGCTAGATGTGACTTGAGGAAATTCACTATTTTACTAGCTATTTCAACTGTGTACAAAGATGCAGGATGGAATATTCTGAAACAAAATAAAGATAAACCGGGATGCACACACCCACCTACCCACCCACCCACCCAATGTTAGCCCTATATTACATTTTGCAGGTAGATGACACAAAAACCTGTTGCTGCCAAAAGATAGTGGCTGGAAAGTACCACCAGTTGCTACCTGGATGAGCAGGAATGCCATGATGGCAGTTCCCAAAACAGATTTGAACCAAGGATCTGTAATACAAGTATAACTAAAATCATGTCTCTCTCTCTCTCTCTCACAGGCTTTTTGGGTTTTCACTGTCAGTCTACCCGTCATCTTTATCAATGCAGATAAGAATGACACCGACAATGATTTTGGTGCTGCAGACATTGTTGGCCAGATCTTATTTGCACTGGGACTCATCATCGAAACAGTGGCAGATCAACAAAAATTCAGCTTCAGGAATAATCCTGACAACAGAGGGAAATTTTGTGATGCAGGTATGTCCAGTTCGTAAGGCAAAAAATAAGTAAAAATGCAAATTGTTTTACACTTCAGTAGAAGTCAAAAATCATTTTCAATTTTTTTTCTCAGCTTACTTCGCTCACAGGCAGACCAAAATTTTGTTCCAGGCATTCTCTGACAACATAGCTCTTGGAATAAGACCATAAGGACTAATAGTAAATTAGTAAATTCTCCAATCTCCATAAATGCAATTTGCAACTGGTACTTGATTTAACTATGATCATGTTGACAAAGAATGGAATTGGCATTGGCCTTTCAGGGATTCCCTCTCAAAATAAAGTTCCTGCATTCCTTTGTTCAATTGTAATAGACATAAAATCTTGGTCATTTGAGGTAGTACTTGCACAACAGTTAATTATTTTACTTGATTTGAGATATATAATTTGGAAACGATTTTGCATCTCTTTCTGTGTCAACATTGATAGATTTCGGGTAAAAACTTGAGAGCGAGGAAAGCAGTCAACTTCGCATTTGATCTCACAAAAACAACCAAGGAACTGTGCACCAGTGATGATTATTATAGTAGGGTTATAAATGAGAATCCCATTGTAGAAGTTTGGGGAAGAAGGTTTGAAGATGTTTTTCTATAGTTTGAAGAGTGCTGAATCAGGAATTTTTGGGTCCAACCGCTGGGAAATGTGGGGAACTTTGTAAAATAAGGGGGTAAAATTAGTACAGGGGTAAATTTGAAATCAAGTCAAATTGTGTTTAAATAATGTACACCAATGTATTTGTCTCATTATAAGGATTAAAGCGAACCTTTAATACTAATAAACATATTGTATTCATTTCACAAGTTGAATATTTTTATTTTTCAGGATTATGGAAATGGTCAAGACATCCTAACTACTTTGGTGAGCTAATGTTGTGGTGGGGTGTCTTCATAATGAGTTGTGGTATACCATTAGAAGGTGGTGAATGGACCGCTGTGTTGGGACCAATCTTCATTACAAGTATCCTTCTTTTCTTGAGTGGAATACCTATGCTGGAAAAGAAATCTGATACCAGATATGGACAGTAAGTTTAGAAAGCCATAGGTATTACAAAATACATTACAAAAATGTGTTTTAGGTAAAGGTTTTATTAATAATAGTAATATTCACCCTATGGGATGTTCAAGTGGAGATTGCCAAATGGGAAATTATGGAAAAATGGCTTTAAATCATTAGTGATGACCACTTCGTGAAACCTATGGTGATGGGGTCATTCCTAAAATTTATGATCCAGAAATTGGGCAAAACTAATAGTGCAAGAATTGCCTCATTTTTAATGCTTTCCTACATTTCTGATAAAATTCATTTTAAGTGTCTTCAAGGCATTTCAGACATCCATTGAGGGTGGGTTCTAATCAACAAGTCAGCAGCATTGTGCAGTTATGCACCTCTATCAAAAATGCCCCGGCCCAGGGTACCCGGGGATGGCCGGGACTTGCACACGAGGTGTGTTTTTGAAATGTTAAACTCCCTGGCCATGTCCCGGCCCTGCGGGGTAACATTTTTATGTCAAACCCCGACCAAGTCCCGACCCCTGCTAGCTGGGCAAAAGTGTCAAAATGCGTCAAACCCGATTGTGCGATTCATTTTTGATTATGCTACTTTCAATCTTGTGTATTGTAGCTTTGTCATACTACGTTAAATACGTTTTTGTAGAAACTTGTGCTTCCGTTTGGCCCGACCCAAAATCCCAGCTTTTTTTGACATGCGTGAACTCCATGAACAAGTCCCAGCATACGCCCGGTACACCCGGGCAAAAAAAAAGGATCAACTCCCCGGCTATCAGGTGGTACAAGTCCCGGCCATCCCCGGGCTACCCAGGGGCCAGGGTATTTTTTGATAATTGCATTAATGTGCCACAAACACCAGATATGATTTTTTGAATTGGAAGTCATATTGGTAATGCAATTTAAGAACCAGTGCACAATATGTATGGCATTGATTAAATATGTGCAGATGCCAATTTGATTCTGAGGAATTTATTTGATAAATAAAAAGGAAGAATAACTGCATCAGAAAAATCTTATACCACACAAATTCTTCAGTCTTCAAACAAGATTTTCCTTCACAATTCATTATTAATTTGCATTTGTATTTATCTCATTTTTTTCTTGCAATTAAAGCTGACACACATTTCCATTTTTCTCTCCAGGTCGGAAGAATATCGGCAGTACAAGCAACAAACCAGTCCTCTGATTCTGTTTGTGCCAGCCTGCTATGGGGCCTTACCATCTTTCGTCAAGTGCCTGTTTTTCTGCGAGTTCCCTTTCTACAACAGCCTAGATGAGGCGGGTCAATCTGGTGCTGAAGGTCAGCCTAATGAGAATACAAGTATCGTTAGAACTTAGGCTGTATCTGCTTCAGCCTTGACCTCACTGAATTTTGGACATTAAAGGATGGAATACATGCTACTTTTGAATTCCAGTCTTATACCTAAATATATGTCAATTTCCATTGAAATGAAATTTAGTATTTTATATAGTGCCTTTCCATAAGATAAAAGCACTTTACATTCATTTTTCTGCCACTAGAAAATTATCAGATTCATTTTTGATTCATCTAGGAGGCAGCTGGTGTCCGTTCCTGAAACTCAGTCGTAATTCTATGTGCATACTATGTCATGCCTGAGTGGACCAATTTGTCCAAAGCACTGTCTAAGTGGTATGAAAAGGTCTGTTATGAAGGACATACGCATGTTAGTATACACGTAGGGTTACACATGAGTTTAGCGATCGGGCCACTGGTTATTCGCTCTAACCTATCAACTAAATTGTGATATTCCCAACAGTTCCCCACGGTGGGTTGATGAGGCGATTGAGATTAGGTATCTTGCCCAACACGTTGGCCAGAGCGAGGCTCAAAAACTCACGATTTATAATGGTCTTAGGATCACGAGGGTTCCTGAACTTTATTGTTGTACCACGCAGGCTCTTACTTGTGAAATCCTGTGCATAGTATTTGGTTTTCGTAACTTGTAAATTACAGGCCTGTAAAGTTTTAACTGAATGATTAGCACCCAGGAGTCATGTTCTAATTTACAGAAATTTACACAAAATTCAAGAAAACTTTGGAAGTGAAGATGTTTAAAAAACTTTTTAAAAAATTTGGTTAACAAAGAAATACTGCTGACCAACTAATATTATGAAAGCGATTAATTGGATGATCAATTATAATGTTAAGTTTTCTCATGAAAAAAGACCCCTTAGCTCACTAGATTTTGCTTGTTTACAGCATCAATAAAATGGCCAACTGAAAAGTGCTTCGGTTTTCCATGTATTTTTTTTAATGTAAACCTATAAACTAGTCGGCTAAATAGATCAGTTTTAAGGAAAATTTTGATATATAAATCTTTAGCATAGTGATAGTATTCTACTAAATATCGCATGCACCAAAAATGTGCATTGTTGACATCATAACATTAGTCTATTCTGGTATAATTTTTTTTTAATAATCATATTTCTAATTCCTTTACACCAATTCTGTCCAGTAGAAACCACAAAATCTTCCGAGAACTACAATGCCCAATGAAAAAAGGTCTTGGACTCAAGAGTGAGCAAGGGGAGAGTCAAAGAATGGTTAGAGGTAGGACTAGCATCATGCATGATTTGACAATGTCTGAATATTCTGCAACTCGTCAATCCTAACTGCACTGTTGAGTGAGCATGGCTGAGCAATTATTAGCAGCACTCTATGTAGCCTTGTTCAAGGTGGCCTAACTTTGCCAGCGACCGTTTAACTACAACGCAGCTGTCTGTGGTTTAGCTCTAACACAGCTGTCTGCGGTTTAGCTTAGTCAGACCGCCTTATTCAAATTGTACAGCCAAGTTTTATGTATTTCAATAATTTTTTTCATGGGGGGGGGTTACGAGTTATTCGAATATATGTGGTCAATCAAGTATGCTCTATTTGTGACTGACATGCACAACCGATGTTGTTGCCCAATAAGTATAAGCTATTGTGTGTCAATTTGGATTAAATACAGAATGAACAAGACACAAGGCTCCGTCTTGCTGGAGAGCGATTCATACTGTGTGCGACTGAGTAAAAAATAGGCTTCCGCTTACCTCGGAACATCATAGCCATAGCCTTTTACTCTTATAGAAACATAAATTGTACGGCAATTGTTATCTATCATTTACAGAAATTGTATAAGCCAATTGTATCATAGTTTTATCTAGTCGGGCATGTCTGAGCGACATCGGGCTAGCTTCGACAGAGACCATTATTTACCCCACATTGGTCCGACTTGGTGTGTTGCACCTCAAACCCTTGGCTACCCGGTGACAAGCACTTTGAGTTATGCAATATGTTGCAAATTTTTGGTATATAAAGGAAAGTAAGAGCATCTTGAACAAGACTACACTATACCAAGTCATGGTGTAATGGTGCAGAGAAACTTCCGAGTCTTATTTACTGAAGATTAGTGTAAAAACGGAACTATTTCACATTTCACTAATTTGTCCTCTGTCATGGTTACATAACACCTCCATTCCATATCATTTCATATGGATTGTGGATTCCATATCATTCTTGTTTGGGTAAACACAAAAGCAGGCAACACTAGTGTTCCAAGAATCATGTGTTTAGAAAACTTTGAATAAAGGCTTAGTTGAACAAAAAGTTACTTATTTTTGAATGGAATAATTAAAAATCATTATATTCATGGTCTTTTAATCCTTGAATTGTATGAATTGGTGAATTATGAAAAAATTTACAAAGATTAAAATTATTGTGACAAAAATCCTTCAATGTAAAGGCCAGCTGTATATTGGTAATTAAAGATGTATTTTGTGATCTTAGCACCCTCAAGTTTAGTTCATGGTGCATAGAATGCAATGAAAACTTTTTTCCAAAAATTTAGTTATTATGGATGGTTGCATTTTGATATTATGAGCAAATGTTTGTATCACGGTTCCCCATAGGGCCACTGTGTTAATGTAACCCTAACACGGCCGAAGGGCATGAGAGCCAACGAAAAGTGGTACCGGTCGGAAGGAAAATGTTTTTAGTTGCATCGGGCCTTAACACAACTATTTTTTGTAGACGCAAAATGACTGCATTGCGACTCATGCATCTGGGCCGTCGTCCAGAAAATGACGCGATGTTTCTCGTTGCACCAGGGCCGTCTTCCCGGAGACTGACGCGATGTTCCTCATTTCATCTACAAAAATGTTATTAAAAAAAAAAAAAAAAAAATTTTTCTCCCCCCCCTTGTGTTGCATTTGGCCGTTATTGAATGGAAATGATGCGATGCTTTCACTGCCATCGGACGGTTTGCCCGCTAGAGGCGCAATGCGTTTCATAAGGAGGGTGACACTGTGTACACACCAATGCCATAGACAATTTCGATTTGGATGGCTGATAGCGCCACCATTTTCGAAAGCATTTTTGTAATTGGGCATAACACGTATCATGACGATAAAACCGGAAGCATGAGTACGAATAATAGCGCACGCACGAACTATGATGTAGCGTAATAACGCCACTCACGACTGGTGTACTATAAGCTACAAATTTCATGCAGATCAGCGTGCAGTACGCCTCCATTATTATTTATTTATTGTTTAGTTATTTGACCCTGTTTTTTATTGCAATTCGCCAAGCGATGTTTCCGTCTGCACTCTGGGACGTCCTTTCGGGTGTCAATGGCGCGGATGTTTCGTTGCATTCTGGGCCGTTCTTCCGGGAACATGAAAGCGTTGTTTTTAGTTGCATGTGGGCCGTCTTCCGGGAAAATGACGCGATGTGTTTCCTTGATCTGGGCCGTTTATTGACTTACGCTACTTATTCCTGTGCCGGGAAAAAACGCGCCCCGAGACTTCTGCAATGAAACGCAAAACTTTGGACTTTCGTTGCATCTGGGGCCGTTTAAAAATAAAAATAGATTGCCCTCGTGCATTGGGGCGTCGGCCGGGCAAAACGACCCGGTCCTGGGTTAGGGTTAATGGACAGAAAATACAAAATTACGAATTTCTTCCAGAGTAGTGATCAAATTTTTGCAACGTAAGATTAGGCACGAAACTTTACTTATTTGGCTAGCGTGTTTTCCAGATTTTTGGTTCCAGATGATATAAAATCTCTTTTTTTGAAGTTTTAAGAGGGATGAGACTAGTGTGGATCACAAAAATGCCCCTTGACAAAGTACCAGCTATTCCCAAGATTCCCCAAAACAATTAAGAGAGACAAAAGCGGAAATTATACTATATCCTAAACCTATAGCAAGTCATATTGGATACAACACTAGAGTGCACTTTTAATACGTCAAAAGAAGTGGGTATTTTTACTTGTATTTGTGAGGAAGGTACAATCTCCCAGGTTCATGTGTCTAAGAATCTGCCCTTAAATTGGCATATTTGTTTCCTCTTAGGTAATAACTTTTAAAAAACACACCATTTAGTTTGATGACCTCTGAAATCAGTAGGGATTAATTTTATAATTTTTCTATAAGAGTCCCAACCCAATGGCAACATCAAATTTTGGATTCACATGTCCGCCACTACCTCTGCAGCTATCAGATGATTGTTGGTCCTGAAGGTGTCATTTTCTTTTAACAATTATTGAAGGGTATAATGGAATCTCCAGGGAAGCTACAAGTGGGAATGCCATTTCGGCAGGCTTTGAAATGTTGTGATTTACTATCATTCATTGTTTGTGTAAGCCTTGTGATACTTGTTTTATGTGTATGATTCGTTAAGCTTTTGTATCCTGATCTGGGCCGTGTGTATCCATATGATACAGACCCTTCTAACACGGCCCCTTTTGAGGCTGGGGCGGACTGTGATGTAGCATGTACGTTGCAACTCTCTGTACACGGGACCGACCACTTAACCTCCCCTCCAAAGGACGGGGTGCTTTTCATGATTCATTGCCCAATTCCCCAATTCTGATTTTATCAATAGCTGGTATGCAGATCAATCCAGAGTTTATGTACCCAAATAATCCCAGCAAACATCCCACAGGATTTGAACCCGGGAATCTGCAACCACAGGCAAGCACCCTAACCACTGGCCATGCGCGCCCACACTGTACTAGTATTGGATGATTGCTGCTTACAATAATATTTTGAGGCATGGTGACAATATTTGGTGAGCATGATTTAGAAATGTACTACTGCACAGCCTTGGAGTAACCATAACTAATATAAAATGAAGCAACAATCAATTAATACCGTTTTTATGAAAAGTGGGGAGAGACTGAAGACAGTTTGTTGGGAGGACGCATAAGAAACCAATGGCAGGGGACAAGACAATTATAATAAAAGACGCAATAGCTGTTTTATCCAAGACGACTTAAAGGAATATGTCATGATTCTGAATATTTGGAAATTTGGGTATGTGAAGGGTGTGTAAATCTTAAGTAACGTAATTACATATAAATCAAAATAAGTTGAAAATTGTCCACATTTGTTGAGTATTTTGCCCTTTTCATTTTTCCAGCCCCAATGCTTACTCGAAAACGATTCCGACAATCCACATCGCAGGCAAGATGGTGACGTCAAGTGATGACCATCATATCGCTATGTTGCCACTTTCCTATTCGAGTTGAAACTGCCGGGGGTAGGGCATGCCATCCGATCAGCATCAGCCTGAATTCAAATCGGCATCAACATCCGGGCCGACTTCGAGTGCGAGTCCTGTCAACGACTTAACGGTAGGAGGGCGCTATTACGCATATGGAACGGTTACACTCAGACTTGCCTAAAGTCTAGGCCTGGTCACGATATTAAATCTAAATGACCCGTTATTTTGGAAATTAATACACTATTTTGCAGCTGGGGTAATATTCCACTACCCCGACGGATTTTGAAGTAATACTTTATCCTTTATTTATCATGATATTACTAAGATGTATTGAAACTTAGGGTTTAAGAGGAGAATTTTGTATAATGAAACTGAGACAAACATGCTCCCATTGTAAATGCCCGTAGCAGTTCCATCCACAAATTACCGTTTGGAATCCCCAGTGCCCAAATTCCGCAGGTCCGTGTCCTACCCCCCCTGTGAACTGCGATCGATGTGTTTTTTAATAATCATAATATTAAACCCAACAACATATGAAACAAATATGTCATTCTGTAACTTATTTTCAAATTTTAATTATTACTTTCATTAATGCATCAAATTACAGTGTTCAGCAATAACAATTCGAGTCAACAGATGTTTTGGTCATCACGTGACGTCACGACGAGGAGAGCAAAATTGGGCGCTTTTTGATCAATGAAGCATGATGGCGAAAAATTCTGCCTGTTTTCTTCGTATGTCAAAAAAGCAAAATTAAAATGCCTCTAGTTTTTTTAATTTCCAATCAATTGTATTATTTTTCGGGATTCGGATGTATGTACATAATTTTTCATGAATGTAAGTCAAACTGAGCTTGACAAAAATCTTGACATATTTCCTTTAACCAAACTAATCTTCTGTGGCAAACACCCCTACGTTTTTAGTCTCATATCCCAACAAATACATCTCCAGATAAAAAATTATAATAGAAATCATGATCAAGTATTATTCCTACCTTGTATCGCTCTTTATATTTGTGGTATTTAAAAAAATGGATGCCATATTTTTTTGAATCTGAAATAGGGTATATGCAACATACAAACTCTTCTAGGCCTTAAGCGCAATGTTAACACACTGCAGTTCATTAAAAACCTGGACGCGAGTGTGATTTTGTGGCAGATGTCTATGAGATATGCCCTTTGGTGTTATTTAAGTGCTTATCCTTCCAAATTTACATCTATGAAATCAGGGAGAAATGGTTTTGGTGGCCTAATAGGTGTAAACCTATGTGAAGGAACACAGAATCTCCAATCTGTGGGGAGGCATTAAAGGTGACTCATAGATTTAAAAATAAATATTTTTTTGTTTAAAAAAAATTAAACATTGTCAACTAGAACTACAGATCGTAACCTAAAATGTGCAATTCCCAAAGTTGAGATTAATCCGGATTTTTTGATTTTGACGCATAACATTTTATGTATAGTATTATGTGCCATAGATACGTGTTAACAAAATTACGGATCCGGAATTTTAAAAACAAAGTTGGTGATTTTCCTATGGAGGACATCGAATTGAGCTTAGCTATTTTCACACAGTTTATTATATGGAAAAGCATTATGTATCATGCAAAAAACAACAATTTGTTTGAAAATTGAGGGCGCCCTCCTCAGAAATCGCTGAGTCAGCCTTTAATTAATAAGGGTGGTCTTTTCAAATTTATAACAAACTGATGTGGTCGATTTAGGTTCAAAAACATGTTTTTAACACCTCTTATGTACACTAAGGCAGCAGTTTATAATACCTGCCACATGTTTTGATCGAGATCTCGTTCACTTGAGCCACAGTATGTTTAAAGATAACATTGTAAATTCTCTCCTGTTAAATTTCATTTAAGAAAAATCAGGGTAAAGATATAACCAAAGACAATATAACAAAGCCCCACAAAGCTGTGTTTCAATAGATTGATCGTTATCTAATACTGTACTTATATATAGTGAAATATCAACTGTAATGAACGGGGGGGGTGTTCGGTTTGTAGCCGGCAAAGAATTAATGTATATATATTTGCCATCTGATCTGCACCTATGAAAATGCTGTGACCTCCATGTATATAAAATGGAGCAAGTTATTGATCTAGTCATGTTATTCCTTTTTGGTTTCACAAGCAATGAGCAATACACCAAACCATGCGAGGGCTAAGTAACCGTGCCATGCACGTGTGCGACGAGAAATTAGGAATGCATCATCCTCTCATGTGATGTTAAGTTGCATCAGCTTCATGCTGATGCTCCATAGTACCGTTGTCACTGCAAGTGTGCAATATGGAAATTTGCACGTGTCAATCAATTGACTCTCATTTTTGTCTTCTGAATGATAAATTGGATATAAAAACAATGGTGTCCACATAAGTAACTTTAATAAAAAACAGCATAGCATGTCCCTAATTGGCTTTTAGGTAGTGTACATGTGGGGGCATATTCTTTGGTTGCTATTTTATTACAAATTGCATCTGCTTTATGCCACTGGGCCGGCCGCCCTGTTCCATTTAGTGGTATGATGTTTTTACCCCCACTGTGAGTGCTTGGGCCACATCAAGAGATATGGCTGGTAGTCCAGGATACAGATTCATTGATACCTAAATATAACCTTGTTTAATTATGATATATATTTTTTTCAACGGTCTCTAGACCAGATTTTTATGCTGATAAGCTGAATCCGATGGATGCCAACGAGCAACCTTGAGCATTTGTAAAACGCAAAAAATCAAAATGGACACCAAACAAAACTCATCTCTTTTTCACTCAAAAGTTGTGATTTTTCAATCTGTCTCGCAGGGCTACAAGCGTCACTATAATTCCTATATTTCTATATTTTTTGACCCTTTTTTCCCTATAACATCCCCTATAAACTTCCAAATCCCTATAATTCCTATATTTTTTTCTAACAACAGAAAATTATTTGCCTGTTTTTTCACAGAATTTGATCGGAATATTGCCTTTCAGCATCTAAAAATGTCCTTGCAATGAGCTTTTAAAACAAGACACTAACAATTGGATATCTTCCAATCTTAAATTAGCATGGTTGATAACAGTCAGCTTCAAGTCCTTTTCAAGTTTAGGACTTTCTCTTTTTTCTGGAATTTTGATGACTTTGTTTGAGGCATCTTTTGTTTAGGATAAGAACAGGAAATTCTTTTGTCATAAATCATAGATCACTGCTTTAATATTCTTCTTCTCATATTCTTCTCTGACTACCCTACAATTTAAGCATCATTTGCCTGTTCTCCATGGGATGGGCTACTCAGGTTGGTTGGTTGAGGGTGTGCAGCGGGACTTGAAACCCTTATTCAAAGGGTCATTTGGTAAAAAGGATACCTATTTCTGACGATTATTTGCTTACAATTTACAATATGTATCTTTTTTCAAATTTTTAAAAAAAAAAAAAAAACTTGGCCTTTTTTTTTTTTTTTTAAGATTTTTGAGCCAGTTTTGAGGGAAATGACAACTCTTGCAACAACGGACCTAATTAGCTAACACAACATTTGGTACGAGATGCAGATCTGCACTTAAAGCAAGGTCAGGTCACATCTGTGCAAGTGTCTTTTGTTTTCCATTCTAATTCCTCCCTTGACTGCTATATAAAATATCTCTCAAACTCCTGCTTATTCTTTACACAGACCGATTAACTTCATACTACTAACGCTGTGAAAGAGGAGAACACTGGGCCCAAGATTCATCACCAGATTGAATCTCTACCAGACCCCTATGGACCTTTTTGAACTAATTTGGTTAAAACTAAATATGTCATTCAGGTGCAAGTAAGTTGCCTCTGACCATCACACTTTCAAAACAAATAACCGGGTCGCAAACGCATACAGGTTTGGATGGCGATTGACCTCTAATGAGCCCCGATGTGAGCTTTGACCCATTTTTGGTAAAATAATGTCCAAATGCAGTTTCCTTACAACAGTTTATGCTCAATCAGGCTCAAACGGAACCATGGCCCAAGATATAACAGAGTGTACACAGTTTTGACCTCTATGATCCTACAATTACGCCTTGAAATCTGTAAATCTATAAATTGCCACCAAATTTTGGCTCAGAAGAACCACTGCTCAGGACTTGGGGTTTACACAGAAATTGACATTTAATGACCCATTTGAGAAAAAAAATTCAATGCAACCTTTCCTTGGTAATTGATACATTGGTGTAAATGGTTCAAGTTGCTGATAAGACCTATTGTTACATTACGTGGTTGATAAGATAGATGGCAATAGTGGAGGCTATTCCCACTTCTAAAATACCACCCTATTTGGGTTGCCAAAAAGAGCAGGAAGGCTATGGACATTTTCGACTGTGGAAGTGTGAGGTTTCCAATGTATCCCAAAATGAATATCAAACTTGTAGAAAACTTATTGGCAATTTTTTTTTTCCACAAAACAACACTTCCTTTGACCATAGAATGTGGGTCCAACGTCAAAATGGGGTCAAAACTTCAATGACATGACTTATATAGAGTCCTACTTTAAATAATTACTCTCCGGAAACCCGGATTCCCTCAAAACAAAGCTAATATGGATATGGGTGCCCCGTCAGAAGCACCCCCCCGATTTATTTCAATTACCATCACATGGAATATTTATACAATATTGACTGGTCATGAGGAATGGTGCAAAATAACTACCCGCGGTGACTGGAGAAACTGTGAGCCACTATTTTCCCCGAGACCAAAGGTCAAGGAAAATAGTAGGGGGGCCCCACGGTCTCCAGTCACCGAGGGAGGTATTTTGCAACATTTTACGAATACAGAGCGTCCCTATTGGTTTTATATAACACATAAAACGATTTCCTGTCATTTTAAAAAATAAATTGCCAAGTGCTCCCTTGAATCAGCTGCCACCGCAACTCAGGCTAGTCATATACCAATGCAGGGAAAAATTTCCAATAAAAAAGACTATTTCCCCTGATGGGGGAAATAGACTTTTTATGTAACTTTTTTTGCCGCCGCCTGTTGAAATTTTGGGGACTAGTCTCAAATAGTTTGTCATGTGATATAGTATCCACCAGCAAATGACAGAAATATTTTTTATGTGTTAAATAATATTCATCAATTCAATAATATCTAATATAGTCAATACAGCCAGAAACAGTGCAAATGTTTGGCACATCTATTTTCTAATGATTAAATTGCTGCGATATACAGTGGCAGTCACCCAGTTCCAATTAAAAAATACCATCCCAATTCCTATATTGTTCCCTATAATTTTCTTGTTGTATCACCCTATTATTGTCCCTATTTCTTGTTTTTTTTGGGCCTATTTTAGCCCTATAGTTTGCAAATGGTTCACTTGTAGCCCCCTGGCTCGTTTAAACATTCATTGTGAACCAATTAACACATGATTCTGAACCACGTAATCAATTAATTCAACATGGCCGTCAAATACAAGAAAGTTTCTGATCGTGATCTAATTTGACTGCCCCAGGGGTTGGGGGGGTAATTTGGTATCGATCCTGGTGTTTTGGCAGTCAAGAATTATTAAATCATTAAGACTAATTTAAAAAATGTGATAATAAATCTATCATTAGAAGGATCCAAGATGGCTTCCGATACTCTAAGATGGCTGTAATTGATAGCTGTGTCTACAACCTAGTACTAAGATGTTTGTGTGTGATACTATGTAAGTCATCAATCAATGTACACATCATTATGTAAATCAGAAGAATCGATACATTAAGATGCCATCCAAATGGGTATCCAATATTGGGTTGAAATGCACTTACATAAGCGGAAGGCGGCGAAAATCCGATCACTATTAGTCTAGAGAGATATGTTTCTTTGTTTTTTGGTAGGTTTTAAGCGTCCCTTGTCTCATGTTTGTATATTTGATGATAACGACTCATGAACTTAAATAGCTTACTGGTGTTTTTGGAATGATAATCCAACTAAAACCCAAAAATATGGTAAAAAAAAAAAAATCTTTAAGCCTACAGCGTGAATGACTTACTGACCTTTTGAGTGATTTGCAGCCATATTGAAACTGCCTAGCTGGATGCCTCTGCAGACATCAATCACTTTGATTATGTTATGATCTTGTAAATTGCTCTGAAGCAGTTGTATTGATATACACAACTGTGCAGCCCTTGCCTTTCGTGTAATGACTTTTGC
The DNA here is from genome assembly GCA_023653785.1 of Ophioderma brevispina. Lineage (NCBI taxonomy): Eukaryota > Metazoa > Echinodermata > Ophiuroidea > Amphilepidida > Ophiodermatidae > Ophioderma > Ophioderma brevispina. The sequence continues at coordinate 5,258 of JAMKCH010007513.1, read as the reverse complement.
CAATTTGGAGCCATCTTGAATGGTTTATTGATTTAATTGATTGAAATTGTTGAAAGCTATTCATAGTGTTTCAATTAATATAGTGATTGCTAAAGCTCGGTACTATAGACATTTACCATTCTAGCCTACGGTCAAAGAGACAAATATCATATCTTTGTTGTATTGGCGGCCATATGAACGCTTCATTAGGGTGGTTCATGAATCACCTTTTAATTGGTCACATGGGTGTTTTGACTTGACCGGCAAACAAAATTACAACTTTTTGATTAATTAACATATGAGTTTTGAGTGTTTTGGTGGCCCTTTTGAATTTTTTTTGCGTTCCCTCAAAATGCTCAACGTTTTTCGTCTGGCATCCATCGATTCAGATTCATCAGAAAACTTGTCTAAGAAAACATAGAAAACCATATATATATATGTTATAGCAAGGTCACATGTCTGTTAATCATCCCTGGGGACTATGGTGTTTATGCACCATATCCTACCTCCCTTGACATTGGTACGTGTCAAAAAGTGTAACCAATCCCCACCACGTCAACATGCATGCTATCTAAAAGGCAAGATAACATTCATTAAAGATAAGTTTTGAACATTTTTATTTTTTCCCTAATTGTGGATTGAATGAGAGATTAAATCTTAGATTTAATACCATGTCCATTGCTTTTCCATATGGAGTCATTTAAATGGTATATTGTATTAATCAAGTCCACGTTAGTTTAAAATTTTGCTACTTAGCTCATGTGTTTCCACTATGAATACATTTTATGTCTTCGCATTGAATTCTAATAATGTAGGTTACAGTAAAGCTTTTTAAAATAAAAAAAAGAGGAGGAAGGCCTGTGTTGGGTAGAATTATGACAGCTTAATTTTTTATAGGTATTATTGTGCTATTATACAGACAGTCATGTGTCCCAAAAAACGGTTACATTAGGTTTGATTTTTTGTAGTACTTCTAGTCTTTTCGAGTACTCGCCAGGTGGTAACAGCTGCACAGCCCATACAGGTCAAAATTCCAGTTATCCCAGTTGAACTGTCAACTGGAACTACAATATTGTTGGAACCCTTTGTGTAGATTTGGTTCCTCCCTCCCTTCCCGCCCCTCATTTCAATGTTGCATGAGCACGACACACTGGCGATCTCGCTCCATATAATTTTCAACACTGACTTGGGAGGAAGGGGGAAGAAAGTTATTGTTACAATGCGTTTCAAGCCTTATATCTCTTGCATAGCTGCCAATATTAACAGTGTTCCAAGACTTATGAACAAGATTTTAGTTACATCCAGTTTAATATCCATTTGAATCCAGTTAAATCAGTTCATGTCATGGTGGAAAATGGGACATTTTTAGGTTTGTACTGCCAGTTGAACTTGTTAAAGGCCAATTCATAGATTTGAAATTGACTTTTTTCATGTATTACGTAAAGTAGTTCAACTAGACTAAAGATAGTCATCTAAAATGCTAAGTTTGAGATGAAGCGGATGTTTCGTTGATGCAGTAACATTTAATGTGTGTATAACATGGCATAAGATTATTTGTGTATAACAAATTTTCCCGGATCCGGAATTTTATAACAAAGTGTGATTTTCTTATGAAGGTACTGTTGATTTGGAGCTTAGCTATTTCACACCGTGATTAGTGACAAACTTATGTACATCCCAAAAACAATAATTGTTTTGAAATTGAGGATGCCCTCCTCTAAATCTCTTGAGTCAGCCTTTAAGACTCATTAAAAAACGCAGTTGACACTGCAGTTCCATTCCAGAATGGAACAACTTTCAACGGGGGATCACCTGGAATTTTTGCCTTGCACATTTTTGGATGACAGCTGCTAACATTCTACTAAACATGTGTTGTTAACTTCCCTATCCACTGTTATACAATGACCTGTTAAAGCATTACATCATGTTTGTTAAATACTGATGGCTACAGGTTCTTTTTCGTTTAGTGTGTGGCGTGTCAGTATCTATAATGCCTGTGTAAAAATGTTAACCCAAAACAATTTGCCTGCTACCTTTCCACATATACACACATTTCTTGGCACTTGTTATTAACGGTCCCCTCTGACGGGTGGGGAGTGTAAAGAGTTACGTTACCCCAGTTACCCTCATCATGAGTGGGGTCAAATTTCATCTAGAGGTCATCAACGGCCATGGCCCCAAAATGGTCAGATTTATCCAATTGCATGATGTATCCACTATGTTGATTATTTCTTGAATACAATTGTCCCTGATTAGTGCCCCGATTTTCATTTCACTCAATATAAACATGCAATTTGCTCTCAGTCCCCTGGTCGAAGAAAGGTCGTACCAGGTCATACGCTGGTTCCCTGCGACTTCGGTCTCTCACCACTTCACAACTGACCAAAGAGTCTGAGCCATGAAGCGAGGCTCAAGGTGCAGGTAACCAGCGTATGATGTGAATTTCCGTTTTATCACTAGGAGCACCTCTATAATTTACGAGACACAGGGCAAATTGCCACAAATTGGGCAAATTCATCAAAAATCTCTTCCGTACAGAAAAATACTCTGCATGTAAATACATGTTGAATCGGTAGAGTATGCATCGTAGCAACCATAAAAATGCCAGATTTTGATAGGAAAAACCAAACTTACGTGATATATTATCCAAAATATGAGTCTCAAAAGTCTTGATGAAAAATCTCCCAGTCAAATGCAGGCGATGACGTCATCAGAATTCCCCTAATTTTCGAGCATGCGCAATTCAAGCGGAGAGCAAATCGGCGAGTAGAAATCGATGTGTTGTGTCCCATTGTGTGTTGGTGACCTCATGTGACATGCATTCGGTATTTTTTAAGCGTTTTTTACTACTGAACAGCAAATTAAACTGCTGTGGTATTATTTTGGAGGTCATAAATGGAACCAATAATATACAATATTCATATTTCCATACAAAATAGAAATTTGAGGACACATTTCATATGTATGCTCCAACAAGGGATAGTTCATCAAGAAGTACCCTTGCTCCCCCCAGTGACCTACAATCTTGGAAAAAATTGGAACACTAACCACAATTTGCTACATTGCTTACCTGGGCCAGAGTTAAGAGCCTAAAAGCCCCAGTTATCACTCAATTGAAAGTCCCAACATTCCACTTCAACTTACCCTTCCCCTATCAATCAATGTTGGGAGAATTGGCAAGACTTCTGATGACCATACCCCATTCAACATTGGTTGGGGGAGACGGGGGAACAGTTTCCGAAAATCGTTCAGTGTTTTCCAACAATTATTTCAAAGATTGTAGCCACCGAGTGCATGGGGACGCGCTGGCACGCTCCATGGGTAGATCACTATAGAGGACTTGTGGTCCTTCTCAATGAACTAACTATAACAAGCTAGAAAACTTGGCAAATAAAACCTCAGAAAAACTAGTGTTTTCTCATGGATACTTTTGCTCATTTATCGTAAGTCACCTCCTGATTTCTTGTAACAGAAACAATAAGTAAAATAGGAACCAAAAATTGCCAGAGACCTAAAAGAAAGAAACTTCTGAAAACTTATTACAAGTAACTTTGTGGGGAACCCCTGTATTATTGCAATATCATGAAGGTATCTTTGCATTACTATAGAGGTATTATTACACTGTTATCAGGCGTGGATCTAGGGAGGGGGCGCGTGCCTCCCGGTAATTCTGCAAAATCTTGCCAAATCAGCCCATTTTGGACAAGTTTAGCCTTTCAGCCCCCGGTAATTTTGACGTTTTTCAAATCCTGGATCCGCCTCTGGTTATGTGTGTTATTGCACTTTTATTATTATTTAAGAAGTTTGGATACCTATACTTAAAGACACTATCATGATCCACCTGAAAGAGTCAAATTAATAGAAATTTGCAGGAACAGCTTAAAAGTGTAAAGATAAGTCTAGAATACTCTTAAGTTATATTTTCCCAACTGAAAAAAACAGCCAGACATTGTACCCATCTCTGGCTAGGTGATATTTGAGAACCACTGCGTTTGGATACAAGACGACGACTGAAAAATTGACAGAAAAGGAAGAAACCGCAGTGTTAAGATATGAATCTCTATTCAATTATGTGTTGTAGCAAGTGTCCATATGGACAGTATTAATGACTAAATATACAATTTTGTCTTTATTAGATTACTTTAAAGGTGGGTGACCCGATTGACAACCTCATCCCCCAATACTTCATCAAAATGGGATTGAGTCATTATTTCTCATTACCCCAGTGATAAATTTTAGGCCAGGAAATGTTTAATTTTGATTTTATGAACAAAAACTTTCTACAGGTGATATACCCACATTCTTAATCAGCTGTGAAAATGTAAGGGCAATTTTCAATGGCTGATGCCTGGGTTTGGTTAAAAAATTTTGCACCACTAATTAAACATGCAAAAATTAGCTAAATGATATGCAAAAATGAAATTTTTTGTCATAGGATTTTAGTGAGTGATAATATTGGAAGTTTTGTTATGATATCTAAAAGTGAATAGATTTGCAATGATACCTGAATCCACCTAAAGGCTGACTCAGATGTCCCAATGAGGGGGCGCACCACTCATTTTTCAAACCAAAATCGTGTTTTTTTTGGCATATACATAATGCTTGTCCTCTTACTTCATAACTGGTGAAATAATAAGCTCAAAATCGAAGTCCTTCATTATAGAAAAATCACAACTGTTATTTAAAATTCCGATCCGAAGTTTTGTTATACACGGTATCCTACGGGACTGTGTATTACTGTGCATAAGTGTTTCTGCATGACAACGGAAAATCCGCGATTCATTCATACTTTGAATTGCAGCTTGCCGCTTTCTAGATGACTATGTTTAGATACGGCACAAAAAAAATTATATTTCAAAATCTCTGAATCAACCTTTAATATTGGTTGACCAAAATGTGGCACTTTTTGCTTGTAACATCCAAACATATGATTTCATAGGGTAAATGAGAAAAATAGTAGCTTTCTTCAGAAACTAATTTTGTGACCACTTCCAGTAAAATGTGGGATCCTGGAATGAGGTTATTAGTGACTGGACCATGGACATTTAAGCAAAACAGCAAATTTGTTAGAAGTCTCAATAAAAAATTTATTTAGAAAAAAAATCTGCAATTTTGGCAGTATGGTGCTCTTTTATATCTCTCCATTAACTGCCTTATTATGTTTAATTATGCAATAAAACCAAAGTAAGTTATAACATTTAACCATTGTAAAAAATATATATTGTCTATTGTTAATAAACTTTCACTTTGGATCTAATGTCAATATCTGTTGTCTTCCT
>JAMKCH010007512.1:0-55257 GCA_023653785.1 Ophioderma brevispina | reverse complement strand
ATACATGAACACTATCATCCAAATATTGAGAAAAAGAATAAAACATCTAAATTAGTGAAATATGCTTACAATCTGATACTGTAATATATGATACATATTTTACTTTTAATGTATCATATACAATTGGATATTGGTTATAAAATACTATAATAAGGTTATGAAACAAATCTTCATTAGTGTAAAAATAAGACATTCTACCGCTTATAAAACATTTGCAGTGTGTATTAATGCGAAATTATTTTAAAAGTAAACATTTTCTACATAATTTATCAAATTAAATTATAGAAACACCATTTTTATATTGGCCGCCATGCTGAAAGCGCTCTCTAGTCTTTAAAATATGTAATATCTCTAGAATAACCGCAAGTAAATAAATGTTGAACGAGAAATGTATATTTCACAAAGTTATGGCCCAAAATTTCTAGCAAGTTGGCAGAATGAAGTCGGTACCTAAAGAGAATGCTAAAACGAGTCATTTTGGGCAGCCATTTTGATGACGTCATTTGCATATGTTCCCCCACGGGGATTTTGGGCAATTTTATATTTGTGAGATAGTCAGGACCCATACTTTCAAAAATACCAAAATTAGCTTGTAGTACGATAGTTGCCAGTTCCGCCTTTTCTAAGGCACTTTTTGGCCATTCTCTCTTCACCTATGTACTTTCAGCTGCGGTCAGGTAATCTGCATTCTGTGGATTCGAATAGTAAGATCTGTCAATCATCAGATATACAAATGAATAGGATTCGTCAACATTGAAGGGATGCATAGAATCGGATGAAAATATTGTTTTCTTTTAAATGAAAATAATTCAGATCTTTGATGAATGCAAGTTCACTTCGATATAGAAAAACATTCAGTTGGTAATATTATACACGAAATTCATCTACTTTTTTGTGATTTTTATTTAAAAGTACGTGCAAGTTTCTCTACCTTTACCTATCGAAAAAATGGTCCTTCATTCTTGAAAATCGATCTATCGGCTTCAAATGTAGCTAATTTGCATGCAAAATAACATGATTGGAATGTTGGGGATTTTCGCATGGAATCAGTGCACTAAATCTGTGGAGTTTGTGACTGAATCTGTGAAGTTTGTGACTGTTTTCCGCTGTTTTTTTTTTCGAGCAGATAGTGTAGTAGTAGTATGGGTAACATGCCGCAAGATACGTGGGCTGCGCACGGTCACGGTGTATATCTGTTGCAGAGCAAACGGGCGTGAGTGAGTCATGACAGGGAGAGGGAACGTGTAAGCTGCCGTTGAGAGCACATTGCGTTGTGTGTTTGAGGGGGGTGAGGTTAGAAAAATTCATTTCGCTTTGTAATAAAGCTCAAATGTTAAAAATACATTGCGTATGTATGTACAAAAATATCCTCTAAGTGCAAAAAAAGTCCGCGAGGGAAATGAAGCATATTTAAATGTTCAAAATGAGACATAGGCTATAACTTCAAGTAAATTCTGCAATGGTTTCCATGCCTGACGCAATTCCCGTCGTTAGCGGCCACCGTTTTTCGCACTTGCTGTGTATTCCGATGTCCGCTTAATACAAGTTCATATAAAGTTCTAATCTCGCACAGATAACATCGTTCGTTCGATGTCCACAAGTCATTGTTCGTTAATGGGCTTGTGGTGGTGTCAGGATTTGTTCAACGGTGTGTAAACTGATCCGGGGCCGTTATATCTATGATACGGATGCTCCTACCATGGCCCGCGTTTTTTTAAGCTGGGGCAGATTGGGAACAGTAAGGGTTTACACCCTACTCTATTCGACACTGACTGCGATGTACATGACAAGTTGTGAATCTCGTACACGGGACCGCCCGGCTTGCTTAAAGTCCCCTCCGAAGGACGGGATGCTTTCAGATTCATTTGCCCAATTCCAAGTGAACCATGGGGGAGGAGAGCGGTATTCGGTATTTAATAAAGTAGCTCGTATACAGATTAAATCAGAATTGAAGCCCGAGTGAATCCCAGCAAGAGACCCCACGCGGTTCGAACCCCGGGATTTTGAATTTGGTTATATTTGCGCCATAGGCAAGCACATAAACCCACTAGAACCACGCTCTCCACACAAATAACATGAATATGTACTTTTAAGATTGAATACGATCAACAATAATTTGCTTCTCAATAAAAATTATGTTGGGAGTTTTTTAACAACTGTTCAAAAATGCTTTGCACTTACGGTTGGTGTGTGCATAGCCAACACAGGACACAAGGCTCATGAATATCGGTCACAGAGATAAACCCGCCCGCAGATACAAGCCCCCCGCAAATCCCTTGTTAGCCATATGGTCAATTTGGTTCAAAACGATTACACATACTTATATTAGGGTCCGCCAAGTTTGGACGGAACCTTGCCATAGAAACCCACGTTATCAATCTCGACCCCAAAGTGAAAGTAGTAGTCCAAATCTGACCAGGTATGCTCGCCAGTAGGTGATTTTGTGAAGTGAAAATTAACGGTTAGTACTTATCGCGCCCTCGACCCTCGGCTATTTTTTATCATTTCTCTGTGCGATAGGCCTACTGGGAAAAAGCCTACTGGGGAAAAAGTTAAGAAAAAACAAACAACACACATACACACAATTGGAAAAAAAAAGTTAGTAAAGTAAAAAAAAACACAAAAAAAAAAAAACAATTTGGACTACAGAGTAGTCTAAAGATGGGTATGAAACGTTCAATTCGTGAATGAAATGTGTCCATTCATGGGTGCCTCGACTTGTGGGTAATCATAGTAAACATTTTTTATAATGCATGTTAATTTGCCTAAATATATCCATAGTACTCTTCGCCCTGAATCGTCGGTCAGGTTTAAAAGATTACATCGTATATCGGTTGAACCCACAGCAGGATAAAAGTTTCAGAAACTCTATTGACAAAATAAGCACACGGAGGTGTCCACAAGTTTTAAAAAATAACACTAAAAAAACACCAAAAAACAGCCAAAAAAAAACATTTAAAACAGCCAGATACAAAACGACAACACCGTGAGTATATTACGAAAACAACTTCTGTTGACCGCGCGGGTTTTTTTGGGGGGGGAACGAGAGAGACATAGCACTAGGTGGCAATATCACTCAATAATCACTTAAACGCTCGCAATTACACAAACCAGGCATGTAGTTCAACCCACAAAAGTATATTGGAAACCATTTCATTAACAAACATAATGAAGTATGGAAAACGGAAACGATTGTGGCTTGGAATTAGAAGTACTTTCAAAAGGTCACTATAACGATTAGTAGTGGCAAGTGCGAAAACTTTACAAGTGGTCTCACATACCTACAGCCTTTATTTTGTTGTATGATATGGAAGTAGCCAAACTTAAATACATAATTTCTAGGTATCCTCCCCGATGTGCCTTTTAGTGGATAATTGAAGATAATTCACTCCTATGCAAAGAAAATGACGGTTAACGGGATTCTTTTGTTCAACATCACCTACTGAACCATCACTTACATTATACCCAAACAATTTGGTACATGCAGGAAGCTTCCTCGGGGCCCGGAGGTCTAAGCGTTGCTGCATGTTTTGATTTTACTTTGGATAGTATCTTGTTGTCGGTTCGAGTCTGGGCGGTTGCCCACGACTTTCACACATTAAAAATTACACGAGAGGAAATATTTTTTTACGTGACGGTCACTTGGCCATTAGAAGTTTATGGGAATGTAAGTATATTCCTCTATAGTTTAAACATTTCCAAATTATTAAATACACGGAGTGGTACACAAGTGTAAAAATAGAACAAGAAAATACGAAAAAAAAACAGCAAAAAAGCATTTAGAACATCCATGATACAAGCGACACACACGTAGTATAGTTCAGAAACACACTTTCCTTTGTTGTCGCGTGTTTAACGAGTATAAACCACTAGGTGAGGAAGTATCGTTTTAAACCACAGCCCCTAAACACTACTGTAATAGGAATAGCTCGCATGTATTTCAACCCGCAGAAAGATATGGTACATTTCATGAGCAAGAATGGAAGTAGACAAACGGAACGAATGCTTTCAAACGGTCGTTGTATAGCGGATATTAGTGCCAAATGTGAAACGTAAAAAAAACGGCTCCAAAGCCTACGCCTTTCTACGAAATAAATATTGACAGAATTTAGTACAGGTTCGTGTTATCCTCATGATGTGCCTTTTACTGCTAAATTGAAATAATTGACTTTCATACAAAGAAAAACAAAATTAGGTTTAACGGAATTCTTTTGGTTTCAACATCATACTGAACCTAACTAGATATAAAAACAATTCGCCCGTCTATGTGACAAGATTCCTCCGTGGCGCAGCTGTCTAAGCGATAGGCGTCATTGATTTACTTTTGGTTAGTCGGTGTTGTCAGGTCGAGTCCGCCTGTGTGGCCCACCACGTTCGGCATATTTAAAATTATGCTAGTTATTCAGTTTGGTAATCATTTCTTTTAATTGTAGGCTAACGTGTCACCCGACCATTGAACTGAGAGGGAAGTATATGTAATTGTTAGTATTCAGTTTTTTCAGGAAACACCAAGGTTGTCAGTTTCGAGTTTACAATGAATATTCATAAACAATAGGTAGTTGTCTTGAAGTAGTATTTCGTAAAAAAAAATATCCAAAAAAAGTACTACTAGGACGGAAAAATGAGGACAATTATTAAAAACTTCCGGTGAGATTTTCTCCAATTTGAACCGAAAAATTAATATCCAGGGAAAATTTCTGCCGTCATATGTTGAGGAGAGCTGCTCATTTCTTCATTACCGAGGACCAACTAGTTAGTTAAAATTTATCAAGGAACAACGATCAATAAACTAGGATCTGGACAAAGTCGTAAAGCGGCCGGTACAAGCACACAAATCTGCAAGGTAATTCATTGCATTGTCAGATCCCCTATATGAAAACTATCGATTTAATAAGAGAAATTTCGTTGAAACTTCTCGGAATGTTTAAAGGGAATACAATTCGCCCGAAATTCTAAGCTTACTTTGATGGCCCACTGGTCAAGATAATAAAAATTATTGATTAATGGGTGTTGGTTCATGTCGGTTCGAGTCCGTTCGAGGCCTAACCCATTTCGAACTTCTTAATTAATGTTGTTATATATAGTAGCCTCAGTTGGTGCTATAATTCTCTTTAGTTGAGATGATTAATTTCATAATATAACGTAGAATTCAAGACTACTGAAAGTACTGATTTTTTATTGAAATTTCATTTAATATCATCGTAAATAAGTCGTAACAGGGAACAGTCATGATAGTTCAATATTCCATGCACAAAATGTAAATGAGCATGTTGTGAAGTGTATCTGTGTACAAATAAGTATAATTATTACAAAAATGTTCTCTAACAAAAAGATGTCCTCGGGCGGGGGCTCGATCGGGTTTTTGCGTACACTCCCGTAAGATTTTACAGTTATTTCATATAATCCTAGAATTCGAATTTTAATGCCAACAAAAGGCTAATAATTATGGTATCGTGAAATTCATGCGTTGCTTCGGTTGTAAATTTTACTGTTCAGACAAATGTTAATATTTTGCAGAGATGCTGGCCACTTTTCACGGGTCTTTTATGCGCTCTTCGCCAGTTTAAAGGATTCCGAGTGATGCTAAGTGGCATCTTTTTAATTTATAAGCTTATCGTAGCAATTACATGGGATTTCCCTATAGATTTCCACTGTCTGGTGGTAGTTAAAATACGTCTTTTCCTAAAACAAAGCAAGTAGTTGAGTAACTTTTAAAATGTAAAATACCAGTGATTATCACAAAAAGGGACAAAGACCATATTCACTTCCACAATTTTATGCCCTTTTTCATTTTTTTTTTGTGAAAACTTAAAAAATAGAAAAAAACTTAAAATATGAATATCTCAGTAAAGGAAGGAAAATATTATGTTAAAAAACACTGAAAGTTTATTTTCCAACTATAATATATTTATATTAAAATCTAAAATTTTGATAGCTATTTGATGTTCACAAAAATTAAGGAAATCTACCAAAAAAAACGGTCAACGTAAAAAAACCACAAGTGTTAAAAAGGTACGAGCCGTTAATAAAGTTACTAAATGTTAAGAGAGCACCAAGTACACTCAAGTGCGTGCCCCATTGGCAAACTTGGTCCAATTCTTATACAATGCAAAAGAAAATATCCAGTTTTCCCACCATCAACCTCCAAACAGCCCAAAGATAATTTATAGTTTCTGCTAGAGTGGCTAATGCAATAAGCAGGGTTCAAACCAAACCCTTTTCATAGTGAGACAACCAGCAGCAGCGCGGAAATTCCTAGGTCTTAGTACCCTTCTTCTGTCGGGTATCTCACAGAAAGACTGGTACAATACCCAGAAACATTACGTGACTTAGAATTATCACAGAACTCATAACAAACATACCTTCTATAGAACAGTCGAAGCAGACCGTCTCGAAACACATATTCATTGGGAAGACAATTGATGATACAAGGAGATTGGGCTTGTATTCCGTATTTTAATAAATCTACAAACACCAAGACATCAAGCAAGGAAGAAAACACAAACCGCAATAAGAAATATAAATTTCAAAAGTATTCAGTAAGAAACGACGCCCTTACACAAGAAATAGGAATACTAAATTAAAAACTGCCAAATATAACCTAAGAACAAAAATGCAAAGTTCGTTGGATTTATTTAAAGCAACAATTTGATCTATGATTATGGTTCCGTTCACTTAATGAATTCACAAACGTTCTCAACAAAGACAAGAAGAAATTAGGAATGAAGAAAGGGACCAAAGTTGCAATGGGGAAGACGCAGGAGTATACTTGGCTGCTCTCTGAAACATTTAGAACTTATACGCTCGGACTCTTTTAAAAAAGTGTGGTTGTTTTACGTTGAACGTTTTTTTTTGGTAGGATACTCTTTACAAGATTGAATTCAGTTGCAATCATCCTAGTCTCTGCCTATGCACTAAGTCTCTTCTTTACAGGTACTGACAACGTGTAAATCCTGGGGTTGTATCGGTCAAGTGAGCCATAAACTTCAACAATACTTATAGTCTGATTTTTTATCCTGTCGTAAACGCATATTGTCGACGGTGAGAATTCATGTGGAGGGTGATGTGTTGCATGTAAAAAACTTAAAAAGCCATCTTAACAGCTGAAATGCTCAAATTGGTTCAACAGATGCGATTGCTTTAACCCTTTTACATGAAACATTTTTTGCTATGACTATGAAAGGATTCATAACAAGATTCAATTGAAAGATTGTCGTAAAGTGTGAGACACTCTATCGATCCTTTGTTTGGCGTCGTCAATCAAGGAAGAACGGAAAAAGTTTCACGAAAACATCGAGGCTGGGTGAAAGGAGGGGGATAGGCCACTTAAAATATTGTGTATGTTTATGACAGTGACCAAAACTCAAGACTAGTTTTAAATGATTGGACCGAACTGTCAAATATTATTTCTGGAACAGATGAATTAAATTTAAACGTTCAGATTTTCTAGTATTCTTTATTGATCGTAAAAGAACTTCAAATTTGTGAGTAATAATAATTTTCATATAGTGTTCTATGTTGAATGCTTCAGAGTTTGTCAGTTGGTGTTTGGAATTGTAGGAAAGACTCCATATGTAACCCCCTCGTATATATTTACATGATACAAACATTTATTTTAATTTTGGCTTGTTTGCCATACAAACGGACTATAAACAGCTAAAATAATAACATTTTATGTTATTATGTTATGAATTCAGTGCATTTGCTTGTAATATTTTCTCGTGAGAAAAGGGACATTTTTAATTATGGACTTTAATTTGATCGGTATGTGAAATCGAAATTTCTAGGTAGTGATTGGGTAAAGTATACAGCCTCTCAGAATGAATGGAAACGTCGACACGGCTCCCAAAAACTTTTAATGAACTGACAAGCATAAAAAATCAATCATACTTAGTCGATCGCCAAAATAGGTGAGGCCAACGTTTCTTAGACTGCTCCGTTTGTCAAACTGGGTTGGACAAAGATTTGTTTGCGTCATCTTCAACCAATTGCAATTGCATTTAACCCCTGTGTAACAATGGAGTGTGTATTTAAGACTAACCCGTTTTGCTCTAGAAATATCTAATGGAAAGTTTTAAATTTGCCACGAAACTGTATACAGAAGGTAATACCTAATAAAACATTTGCAACATTTTCTAGGAATCGATATTATTCTTAGGTTTAAGGCCTGGGATGAATTGGATAGTAATCCTCTTATAGCTATCGAACTTTAAGTAGATAAGGGAAAAATGTGCAAATTTTAATCATTCGTTTTTTTTTTAAAAAAAAAAAAAAAAAAAAAATCAGCTAAATTTAATCACTTTGAAATATCCGCCTGTCTAAACGCTGTGTCTTCCTGTTTGCAGTTTCTACCTTGCTGCTAAGGTAACTTTGATATGTTATTTATGACTGTTTATGAAAACAATTCACGATTTTTTTTCTATTGCCAGCTCTGGGTTGACTTTACTTTATACTTACTAGCCTATCAGTGTTGCTATAATTCTAAGACAGTTGTTTTTCAACATCCAATTTTAAAATGATTTGATGTGACTTTAAAGTTCGCAGATAGATGGAGAAATATTGCTGGAATTCAGACCAACATAGATTTGACTGTCATTTGCATTAAACTACCGACTGATTTGATAACGCTTGGCCTTATCTTCCACAGAGTGAAAACCTGCGGGTCCGCTACTGAACCCCGGGGAACGCCACTGTGCAATTTATGAGGTTCAGGTTTAGGGCCTCATTGATCACTTGCTTTCGGCCAAATGATGTAGGAGTCAAACCACCTGAGAACAGTACATGTTATTCCACTCCATATCTGATATTTAGCCGCGATATTAAATTTTGTGTTGAATGCGGCACTTAAGTCTAGGAAGACTAGTACCCCAACTCTTTTCCATCAAGGGTAAACTGTTTTTGCTGCTGGTAAATTTGTGCTGAAAATTCTTCTTACAATGTAATTGAATTACATACACAAGATACATCACATAGCGAGTACGCTGCTATTATATATTAGTTAAAATGTTAATGCATATAGCTTTATCTGGACCGAAGATGGCGTTCACTTTCTAACAGTCCTGGGTTTAGGTCCAAAACGTATGCCAAAACAATGCGAGCCCGTGAACGTGGGCGTAGGCTCACAGTTGTGTCAGTGAGGCGCAGGATTCCGGGCAAAGCCAAACTGTTGATGAATCAGCTATTACAGCTTCATAGTATTGAAATTACTTTCTTGAATTACCCACGCATGCGCCAGTTTCGATGCAGTATGCAACGACTCAGAGATGTTTTCAGCCTCATCAACAGATGACACTATTTTTCGTTTTGATTAACTTTACGCTGTCCAGCGGCAAGTGTTTTTGTTAGGTATGCTCGGTGGTCTTCGTGACATCAAAACTGACCCACAAATTCAAAGGTTTGGAATTTAAAGTATAAAAGAGTTCACTAAATCTCTAAATCTGGTTGTAAATTTGTTCGGAATGTGGAGTTAAATGCAAAAAAAAAAAAAAACAGTTATTTTGAAGTCATTCTAAGTAATACTGGTATGCTGGTACTCTTTATTTTAGTATCAATGGAAAGAGGAGGACCATACATCCATCCATTGTTAGCACAAACAGTATAACGTCGTTCTGACGTCATACTTAGCATGTTAGATCGTCCTGTACCCTATCTTTACCCCGTTGGGTGCTTGGTTTTACAAGGGGCATAAAATATCAATTGACAATTGCAAATCATTTGATACCAGTAAAAGGGGGTTTTGGTAGGGTGAAAAAGAATAGAAGGGGATGGTAACAACCCCCCGCCCCCCCCCTCCGGTTGCTTTAGTTAATCATTTGTTTGAGACACAATTCTTACGTCTAAAAGGGTGAAGATTCGTTATGACTAATTATATTCCACAATCAAATTATACGGTAGTCTTTGCATAGGAAAGAGCATTAAGACGTAAGTTGACAGTACTGGCAAATCCCTAAGAACAAATGCAATAGGCCTCAAATCCAGGGCTTTTGCTCGCAATAAAGCACCGATTCCTCTGCAATTTAATATACATATTGGGCAAGGGTAAAACGGGATATTGTACTGTCGGTACACTTCTTGAAGAATATAATGGAAGATTTGTTTTTAACGCTGAATATTTCTCAAATTCAAAAGCAGACTCAGAGCGTTTTGTTGGGTATTTTCAGAGGCACTGAACATGATAGTGTGGCCTCCAGCTGTTAACGAAATATGTCACATTAATAACTTATAGGGACGTGTAGCCCCTTGCTTGAACTTTGGAATTCTAGGTCAATGACATGGCAAACGATCGTCTAAATTCTGGTCAGATAATTAAGCTGTAATTCAAATCTTTCATAAACGTCAAGGTGCCGAAATATTATGGTGTGCTGAAAACACAAATTGCATTGCTTGCCCTTAAATACACTGTTATGTTCAACGCCTGTAATATTGAAGGCGCAAAATGCCCTGTAACGACTTCGTATTCAAAGGTTCCGACGATTAGCATCAAGGATCGACATGGGATTGACGCCCCGAAATGGGCTCCCCCGAGGAACTAGGAGGCCGAGGGATTCATGCATTTAGGATTATCGGAATCAACTAATTCCCTATCATGCAGGCTAAGTGTGGTGGTTCTGCAGAGCAATTTCTACAATTTAGCGTAGATGGTTTTTTTCTTTTTCCGGCGTATTTGTCCAAGACCAATTTTGGCTTAAAAGCCAAAAATATTTTGCAACATACTTGACAGAAGTGTGTTTTAACATAAAATTTAAGGGTTGACGAGTCCATCAAATCATATGCTCTAAAGAATACGTCATGGTTTACACATGGATAGCAAAACATGTTGGGGTTTTGTGACAATGTGCACATCTCAGTTTGAGGTGGGTTGTTTAGAGCGGCAATCTCTTTGTCCTTTATTTATATTTTGGTATTGAAAAGTAGCCGCTGCCTTAGGGCTATAACATCAAACAATCTATGTTGAGATGTTGTAGTGGTCAAGTTTCAACTAGCCTGATCAGTACTTGCATGAGTCTAAAGCGCTTCTAAGGAAACTATTTTTATTTCTCTTCCTTGACAAGATACCGGTTATTATTTGTTAGAGGAAAAGCTGTTGAATATTTTGGCCTTCTGGTCATTTTAATTTAACCTTCCATCCTTTGCATAGTGAGGCTGCTGCTACATCGGTATGGTTTATGAGCCTTTTATATGACTACATCAAAGCACCAATGAGGTGGTGTTCTTGCTAACAAGTAATTATTATTCCTGAGATAAAACTAATAATGTAATATATTGCTTATATACAATTGTCCATCCATATCCCTCCTTCACATGGGCAGCCAATTGACCACCCATATTTCTCCTTCACTTGGGTTGACCAGTTGACCACCCAATATCCCTCATTCACATGGGCAGCCAATCGGTCCCTTATCCCTCCTTAGGTAGAAATTGAACCACAAAGATTCTTCCTTTTATAAGGACGGCACTGACCACCCATTATTGACCCTTCCACATGGGCAGCCCTGGCCACAAATAGTCTCCTGTGGGCCATAAGACAGTATGCAACCTATATATCTCATGAAATTTTTAAACACATTTGTAATTTGCGAGCTTATCACCATTAAGGATAAGCTCAATTTGTTTTTAAGTACATGCGGACACAAGTAGGTGATATTACCATGGAAAATACCAATGAATGTGTACTTCTGTAGTTATAACTATTTTGTCTTGTAAATGTATGATGTTTGTTGATTGTAAATACATAAATTATAATATATAAGAAAGAACTTTATAAAACAGTAAGATTGTAAATAAAATATGAAATACATCTGCTGATCTTGCTAAAAAATAACATTTTTATTTATATTATTTGATAAAATATGTTTAAACTGTGGCATTTCTTAGTTGTTACTAATAATATGTAAATAAAAATAGTAAAAGAGGTGCTAATTCTTCGCAAGAATACTGATAATGACAAGCGAGTCGAGTATTTGTTCCTTGAGAATGCTAATACAATTGGGAAAAAATATTCTTTAAATGCTTATGAAGAATTAATAGGCCACACAATTAAAAATGTTGAGGTGAAGATTTAATAATTGGGCAATGTAATGCATTTTTTGTACATTCATTTCATTTGTTCCTGGAAATGTTTATCACATGGTACAAATTCCATGATTAAAAAAAATAAAAATTTTCTGATCACAGAAAGCACTGATGTATCTTCAGAGATCCAATTTCCATTTTTGTTGAGAAAATTTAACTATATTACACACAAGCATAAACATTCTGCAGGAAATTCAGCTATTTTTTTAAAAGTCACACTCTAAACACAGTATTTATCTTGGAATTATAACAAAAAATTGTCTTTATTTAGAATTATTTGAATAATAATTTGAAATCCTCTAAAACAGAGAAACCCAAAATGTACGAGAATCTGTTCTTTCAGCTTTACTACAGATATTCACTCTATATGACGGAGATTGTGGGTGGCACTCCATGTCTTGTCACGCGAGGGTGTTCGGTAGGACTTGAAGGAATAGATATCAAATGACCTGTCTAAGGACAGCATGGAGTGCTCAGGTGGCGCGGTTTCTTACCACCTGGCTTACAATCACATAGTACATCACTTGCGTTGCATACCATGACATCGGAGCTGATTCAATTTTGCAAAAGTTCTCTACCACACAATGATGTTTTGTTCTTTATTGTATTTTACTATGTTCAAGCCAAACAGGCTTTTAGGTAATCAGTCAGGGACCGAATCAATACTCAATCAGCGGGCATTTTCCGGTTGTGCCCGGTTCCAGGCTGTTCATTTAATCCGCTCAATCTTCTGAATCTTTTAATCCGATTAAGTAATTCAGCAAACTCAATGAAATAATTGAACCGCGCGGAACCGGGCAGAACCGAAAAACGCCCGCCAGATGAGCATTGAATTCGCCCCTTAATGTATGCTTTTCTTGGATTTCTCTTGACGATATGTGCCAAGATAAGTGATTTTATGAAATGTTTCAATGATTTTTTTTTTTTTTTTTTTTTAATTAAAAATGTTGAGGTGAAGATTTAATAATTGGGCAATGTAATGCATTTTTTGTACATTCATTTCATTTGTTCCTGGAAATGTTTATCACATGGTACAAATTCCATGATTAAAAAAAATAAAAATTTTCTGATCACAGAAAGCACTGATGTATCTTCAGAGATCCAATTTCCATTTTTGTTGAGAAAATTTAACTATATTACACACAAGCATAAACATTCTGCAGGAAATTCAGCTATTTTTTAAAAGTCACACTCTAAACACAGTATTTATCTTGGAATTATAACAAAAAATTGTCTTTATTTAGAATTATTTGAATAATAATTTGAAATCCTCTAAAACAGAGAAACCCAAAATGTACGAGAATCTGTTCTTTCAGCTTTACTACAGATATTCACTCTATATGACGGAGATTGTGGGTGGCACTCCATGTCTTGTCACGCGAGGGTGTCGGTAGGCTTGAAGGAATGATATCAAATGACCTGTCTAAGGACAGCATGGATTTGCTCAGGTGGCGCGGTTTCTTACACCACCTGCTTACACTCGACATAGTACAATCACTTGCGTTTGCATCCATGACATCGGAGCTGATTCAATTTTTCAAAATTCTCTACCACACAAGATGGTTTTGGTTCTTTTAGTTGTAAATTTTACTATGTCAACAAACATGCGTTGTAGGTAAATCAGTCCGGGCCGAATCAATACTCAATCGGCGGGCATTTTCCGGTTGTGCCCGGTTCCAGGCTGTTCATTTAATCCGCTCAATCTTCCTGAGAATATTTTTAAAAAAGCCGGATTAAGTAAATAAAAAAAAATCGCAAACTCAATGAAATAATTGAACCGCGGGAACCGGGCAGAACCGAAAAACGCCCGTCAGTTAAGTATTGAATTCGCCCCTTAATGTATGCTTTTTCCTTTGATTTCCTCTTGACGCTATGTGTCAAGGTAAAGTGATTTTATTTATGACCATGATTTCAATGATAACAAAAATCTTACGTCGGAGACGGAGTGAGGTTTAGGCGAGCTTAGATATGAGGTTCAGGATCCCAGGGTTCCCCCTTAACATTAGCTTCTGCATTCGGTACAATCTTCATAGACGATTGAAAGAACAAATTTATCTGCTTGTTGCACCCAGATTTTTTGCGCATAATTTACTTACTAAACCCGCTAACAATTGACTGTTGTACTTTTTGTTTGTTTGTGTGTTTTGTTTTGTTGTTATTTGTTGTTTTGTTTTTGTTGCTTTTATTTTTACTTTTATGCCTTTTTGTTTTTGTTTTTTTTATGTTCGTTTATATGTTTTTTTTTTGTTTTGGTTTTTCTTGTGTTTTTTTGTTTTTAGTGTTTTTTTATATACAACTGACTTCGCCTTTACTGAATGTGATGGATTATGCAGTTTCAATACTTTCAATACTTTGAATATGTTCTTTGTATCCTGTTTCTTACACATGTATATCGGCCTATTACACTGGCAAACGTGTTTTTTCAGACAGAAATTAAACATTGAAATGATATTAACCTGATTAAATACAGTCAGTACAATAGTCAATATTTTTTTCTGACTCGAAATCAAATATTAAAGTGCTTACGTCCTGATTGCATGCATTAGTACAGATTTAAACACAAGCGATTTTCACAAATATATCGCTATAACAACGAGTTTTGGCAGGTAAGGTAACGTTTGTCGGTAATATTTGGAAAATCAATGAATGAAGTTATAACTTAAATGTATAAGGGGGTCCCTATGGACCCAAGATTTCGTTAGAACGTAAAATATTTCTTGACTACAGGGTGTCTCAGAAGAACGTTACCCCCCAGAAACGGCATTGTTTGCTACCTTGACCACTTATTATCCTTGTTTTAGCTTTATATTACGAGACTATGTACTTCTTCGAACATATGATGAAGACGAGAAAGAAACGGTGATAAAATAACCAAACAATGACTATTTCCTTAAAAAATGATGCAAACCTATTTTGTCCAAGGCTAGAAAATAGCAAAGGAAACATGTATTGGAATTTTTATGGATTTGAGCACACAAGTCGTCAGGTATGCGTTGATTCTAGGGTTATTGTTCAGGTCTCTACACATTGCAGTCCCGGATTGCAGCAATATTTGCGGCTGATCGTACCGATCTTTGACGACCGCATCTCTCCTTGCACCTATTTAGAATCATGCCATCTCCAGAAATTTATCCTTTTGAATATCATCTTACTGGGAATCCTACTTTGAAAGACGTTTACCCATTCACGCTGAACTGTAACTAAACTCTGTGCTTAAATATATTTCTTAGACATGAACATTTTCTCCTCTTTGGTGAATTGCAGTCGTGCTACCATTTTGGTCTGTTAACCTAATAGCAGTTTAGAGAGAGATGGAAAATT
Source organism: Ophioderma brevispina (assembly GCA_023653785.1). Taxonomy (NCBI): domain Eukaryota; kingdom Metazoa; phylum Echinodermata; class Ophiuroidea; order Amphilepidida; family Ophiodermatidae; genus Ophioderma; species Ophioderma brevispina. Next base: position 39,864 of record JAMKCH010007512.1, on the reverse strand, counting down.
TGAGATGGGTGTGGGAATTGGGGTTACTTATGCCACAGATATTGTGTAATGTGCTGAAGAACAAATAAAGTGCATGTTTATGTGTTTTTAGGCATAAGGAACAGATTGATTAAATCTGATGACTTACATGTGCTCAAATGCTTAAGAATTCCAATACACGTTCCTCTGCTATTGCTAGCCGTGGACAAAATAGATTTGCATAACTTTTAGGGAAATAGTCATAGTTTGGTTATTTTAACACCGTTTTCTTTCTCTTTTTCACCATATGTTCGAAAAAGTACATAGTCTCATAATATAAAGCGAAAACAAGGATAAGAATATGAAGTAGCCAAAAAGTGCCATTTCTGGAGTGTTACGTTATTTCTCAGACACCCTGTAGGTTGTTGTGTTTTATCTAACTTTGGATTGTGAATCTTTTTGTTGTAAAAAAATCAGAAACCCGCCTTCTGTTTTTCGAGATAATTAGGTTGGGTCTCTATGGGATCGCCCTTATCCACCAAAGGAACTGACCTGACATAAATTTTTTAAAAAAAATTACAGTAGCTGTGACTCCGATCTTTATTATGCATACGCCTTCTAATGTAATAAAATAGTTAGAAAAGTAAGTTAACGTATTACGTGCCGCTGGTCAAGCATATATGACACCACTTCTATCAGTCTATGCCAGAGCCCTGTACAAACCTATTAACTTCCCCATTAATACAAAATGACCTAAGGGGTCAAATCTTATGATAGCTATAAGTAATATGACACATTTTGCACTAATCAAATAATCAGAATCTATATGGGGTTCATCCTTGGTCAGATATTATCAAATTTGATTCTTTTCAACAATTTGTTCATTTTGAAACAAAATCGAACCCGTATTTTTAGAATATGTACGATATTATCCAGTTTTTAGTTTTACTAATTGTTGCTTCTATTAGCACCTACAAACACGATGTAAGCTTCATCGGCAAATTCCAACGGGAAGGTGGTTTTCTTAGGTCGTCCGTAGGGACCCTGTTATACTAACTGGAGCACACATGAAGTTAAGTAATCTGCTATTTCCAGTATTTGTAAGTATTGATTTCAAAATTGGGTCTCGACATTCTTTGTTCATTTGGCACAAAGCTGATTCCATGAGCCCCTTCAATCACACGTGAAGGTGGTTATTGAAAAGCACTACACAGATGTGTAATTCTCTTCACAATAGTTAAAATGAGTAAAACTTACCTCCAACTCATACTAAACTTCATAAAAGCAAGGAAAAGGTAATTTTTGCAAAAGTATGAAAATCACAACAACTAGACTGTGTTCAAAGAACACGGCCTAGCCGTGCCGCACTCCATATCAACCTTGAATCAGGGATTCTTTTGAGTGGACTTGTTGACCATAGTAATTTCTTTGAGGCAAAAGAACCAATTTATAGATTTTCAAAGGTTGTCCCTTTAATCGAACCACGTAACCTTTAACCCCAATTTGAGTACACATCAAGTGAAGCCTTTGATTAATGGTTCTTTTGACCAAGTCTGCTGATGATATTATTGGGCGAATCATAGGCTTAAGAGGGGGTCTATGTTTTCAAATTGAAGAAAAATGAGTCCACTGGAACAATTGAGATTATAGCATGATAGGAAAGTGTAAACCTTAAGCTCTCATTTGCTTTTTGTTTGAGGTAAATAGGACATTCCGTTCAAATTTTATGCTCGATTTAAGTAAGCAAGTCTCGCACGTTCGATGCATTTTTGTATACAATATATTTTTTTTTATTATTATAATCACTAAGCTTTTTCAAAATTAATTTATTAAAACATTAAATTCATTATGCATCAAACCAACTCGAAATTTTCAGCTCGACAGCATTTCTTATGTATTTCTTTATTATCACTCACCCAGTGATATTTAAGACGATTATTTTTTTAAAATTAATTTAACCCATTAGATTCTCCCAAATTATTTGCCCAAAAGGCCAAAAATGGACTTTATTAGTTTAAATAAATGAACAAATATTCCAAATTTTGGGCCAAATCAATAGTTTTTTCCAACTTTTAATATTTTCGATTACGTTTCGCTCAATATCTCAAATGGTGAAAATCGGGTTTTTATGAAACAGGAACGAACGTAACTCAAAAACGAAAGGTCGTATCAACATGAAATTTGGCACAGATATTAAGCATCCAAAGGGCTGTGAAACCATGAAGCCGGATCTTTGAATTAGGGCTTCAATTTTGAATTATGGCCTAAAGTTCCCTAATTGGTCAGCTCCTGGTTGCCATGGCAACCATATCAAAAATCCGGCTTCATTGTTTTCTGCGCATTGTACCATGCAATGCCCCTTCTATATGCCACTAGGGTAAGTGTAAGTTACTGGTAAGCAGTTACGTCTGTTCAAGTGTTTAGCCATTCAGAGGCCCTGTTCAGTTACCATGGCAACAAGATCAAAATAATTACCATTTTTCAAAACTTTTCAACACGGGCTACAATATGATAAACAGCATGCATATGTAACATATTGGTAAAGTCAAGAAGATTGGGCAACAAAATCCAGACCCCCCCCCCCTTAAGGGCCATGATATAAGGACCACTTACTTGCAGGAGAAGGCGTTCATAAGATTTTGGCCAAAATGGCCGAGTTTACCTATCGTTGACCGTTAACCCAAAATCAGTACACCTCATTCAGACAGATCATAGGCAAGGAATATGCATGAGCGACATGATCAGTGCGCACTATTTGGAGCAAAAGAATTCCTTGGAGGTAGTCCATAATGACCAAATGACCACAATGACTGACCATGTGAAATTTGTGTCAACGGTCTTTCTGACCGAGTTTTGACGAAATCGGCCCCATGCGTCTAGCGCTGTGAGCGAGCAATAAGCTTGAGCTGAATCAATTATATGTTCGGCATGAAGTGTTCGGTATGAAGCTTCTGCAAATGCATTGTTGTGATAATATTTGCAAGTAATCTTTCCAACTAGGCGATTACCCGGGTTTCGCGGTTCTCAGGTTTCGCAGTTCCTTTGACCTTGGATGACCACTGATGACCTTGTCGCGACCTTTAAAATTGTCGGCATCAACAATCGACCCCACCTTCCATGTTTCATGTCCATACACCAATTTTTACCCCATTTGAACTCCTTAGACCTTGAATGACCCCGATGACCTTTAATCCACTAACCAATACAAACTCGCTCTTTGGACGGTCAAGGGACAACCGCCCACCAAGTTTCATGAACGTGCGACCCTCCGTCTCCGAGAAAATAGACGCGGTTAGACACCCCCCCCCACACACACACACACACACAGACCACCGGTATTAATATATAGATTGGTATCAAATAAAATATGTGATTCTTAGCTTTCAAGAAATTAAAGAATCCCAAGCGGGCCTTCCTTCGGATATACCGCGTGAATTATATCGGTGCGGGTCTAACAGATGGCGTAGCCAGGATTTTGGAGGGGCACGGATTTGTAAATGTACCGACACGTGAAATGTACCGATGTTTAACGGTAAAATTTCGGTCAATTGTAAAATTTGCATGTAAATTACCATAATTATTTTACGGCACCGTAACAAAAAACCGGTGGATCTCTTACAGTGGTTCAGATGAGGCTTTTTTGATAGAAAGAATTTACATCAGTGCAAAAATCAGGATTTGCACCTTTAATTATTTGGTACAAAATCTATAAAATCCTTTTCTCCCGCGATTATCTTCTATGGGACGTACACAGATGACAGTATACAACAGCTTCGTGATGAGGCAGCAAAACATACTTATATATAAATCAGGTAGTGCTCAGACCTACCAACTCTGCAAATTAAAAAGCTACTGGCAAACCTCTCCTCACACATATGAATTCTTTTTCGAAAATTACTACCAACCTGACACCTATCACCGCAAAAAGGCATTAGCATTATTTTTCTTGTTAGATCTAGGGTAAAATTACCCTATAAAAACAAGGCAGTTGTTCGCTCCGTGATTTTGGGTCCGTTTTTGAAAAGTGGCAAAGATGGCATTAAGGTACGATAGGGTTATAGAAGCTAGCCACCCAACATCTAAAAATAGGCTTTTAAATTAGCATCATGCATAAATTATAGCCTAATATTGTCCAATTGCAACACACACAGTGACGATATCACTGAAAATCATTCATGTTGCAATCTTTAACTTGCTCTATACTGTAAAATCCCCAGAAAACACGCAGCTATTTATAGCGGCTTTTCTATAAATGTATCCGCCATAAATGATAATTGTCTATTCGACCCTATATTATCAAACTATGGAGTTAATAAATATACTATAGGACCCAATAAACAAGTGCATGGCACTTGTAACATTGAGTCATACTTCAAATTCAAAATGGAAGCCAAATATAATAATTTTAAAATATGCCCTATAACAGCAAATACCTGCGATAAAAAGTATTTTTTGAAGATGTTCACGTTTTTGGCTGCTATTTTTAAAAGTATCAGAAATACATTTATTGTGTCTAACAACATAACCTAAGTACTTCATATCTATTTTTATCGCAGGTATTTGCTGTTATAGCTCATATTTTAAAATTATTGGATTGGCTTCCATTTGGAATTTGAAGTATGACTTAATGTTACAAGTGCTATAGATGATGTGACATTTGTTTATTTTTATGTGCCCCCCCGTGTTGGTGTAAGAGAGAAACTGGCAGGCAAAAGCACCTATACTTTGCATGGGGAAATTCTGTTTTTTGCTGTAACTTTTGTTTCGAATTAAATAATACTAACTTCTTATCAAGCATAATAAGCTAATGCTACCAGCTGCATTTTGTGACCAATTTAGATCAGGAAGATTCTGCAAGTAATTTATAACCAGATTTTATGTGGTCTGTCACAGAAACTACTGTAATATTTTGCCTGCCAGAAAACAACAGAGGGCGTCCTGAATGTCAACAAGTGACGTCATAGGTCACATCATCTATACACTTGTTCATTGGCTCCTATAGTATTATCTAATAACTCCATAGTTTGATAATATAGGGTTGAATAGATAATTATCATTTTTGGCGACGCCATCTTGGATTTCTCAAAACACCCAAGGATGCCCAGGTGGCACCCGGCAGATTCTTATTCTACACACCCTAATCTATCATTTCCAGCAAAAAAAAATTGTGTATATACTCAACTGCGCGGTGGCATGAACGTTCTCCTCTGACTAAAGACTATTTAAGATATAACGGGGGATATAAGATATAACACCTTGTATGGGTATCGGTATCATGATTACAATCAACATTGTTGCACAATTGGAAAAGACAATCACTCGTGATTAGGTGGTCTTGATTGCATAGGGGATCACAATATTCAGGTATAAAAATAAAGCGCTAAGACTCGTTAACTTTTGCCACGGGTAGCAGGTTTTCATGGAGGGACATAGAAAGCTACCACTTTAATTATTGCCTGTGTCTGTTAGCAGATGGTATTAAAACATCTTGGTGTAGCAGACTGGAATTTTAAGAGCTCCACTTGTTAATTGGTGCTCGGGTAGCAGATGTTATTCGAAATTATTTATATCATGAAATAAGTTACATTCGTGTTATCCTCGGCTGGGTAACACATAGAAACTTGCAATTTTATCTTATTTAGTCGTTTATCTAATTAATATTTTAAATTGTATTGTCAAGTCGATTGGTTTATTGTATAGTAAATAACAAACAGCAAAACACAACAAACCCCATGTGGTATGCTTAATAATTCATTCTAGAAGTTAAATACCATTACGTAATTCTTATTAAGAATAATGCAGCAGTCTACGTTTTCCATGCCGATTTCATCATGTTTAAATTCAAATTTTAAAACCAAGGTTTCAAATGTTTGTAAATTTGTAATTATTTAATGTGTATTCAGTTTCGAAAAAAATAAACATTCATTTCATAACAGTGTTTATCAGTTACATGTATTGATCAGTCATTGCTTGTATAAAACCTATTGGTTATACATCCTACTTCTATTGGCTATACATCACAAACTCACCTGTACACAGTAAAAAATAGCAACTTTGAGCATGTTTCTTTCACATTTAAAACTCTCACAAACATTTTAAAGCATTTTTTATTCGGATACCATGCAAGAAAGGTGTCCACCCAAGATTTTTAACCTTACACCAGCCAGGTTAGTTGGTGTATTAACTAATCCAATTTTTGGATACTTTGGCAATCATGTTGAAAATGCCCAAAAGGAGATTTCCCAACACTTCCCAAAAGTTAACCATCATTTTAAAGTATAAATAAATTTTACTTTGATTTATATTTGTATGCTTTATCTCTTGTTAATTAGACACAGGTGATCACTATATACAAGACCAATAACAATTTCTGAAAGGCTGTTAAGCGATCTGAAAATCAGACCCATTTTGGCCTAAAAACCGTCTTTCAACTTCAAAGCTCGCCTAGACCGTTTTTCATACGCCCTGTAAAAACAACATCGGGCATCCTCTGAGCGCCCCGCTTACCTTAGATTGTTATTAGTAAACAAAGTATTATAGTGCTTTTATATATAGCATATATTGAATTTATTTTCAATGCCACTCTTAATTAATCAATTATAAATTCATTTATTTATTATTATTTTTTTCCAACTTTCATCTTATTCACTGTACTACATCTGTCTAAAAGGAATTATAAAATGCCGTCTTCATCATGATCTTCCCCTAAACTTTAAACAAAAGCACATACTGCTAAAGAGAGAAACCAGCTTCTATATGTTTTGTTCCATCCCATTTGTTGTAGGCAATACATAGATATGTGTTGCTTAATACAGTAGGTCAAAATCCATTGTGACACTTTCTTTATGCATTTGCAATGATATCATAAGTGACCTTGAAGAAGTACCTGTTGAAATCTGCAAAAAATGAGGTATTTTGCATGAAAAAAAATCACCTTTGTTCCCGTCACACTTGCTCAACTCGTTTGAAGAGGGTCGTCATAAAGTAAATGAGAACGACCACACGGGTAAAGTCCTTGAGCAATTTAGGCGAAGTTTGCAAGAAGCTGAACTCCATATCATCAAGCACGCAACAACAAGATCAAAATAAAAATCGTAACATTCTGTAATGCTGAGAAGAGTGATAATTACAAACCAAACGTTTCCTGAAATGCACGTGTTTAAACGAGATGTACATTGCCCAAAGTGATTTGAACTCACTGCAGTAAATCGAATTTATCTCAAGATTGCCATAGGCAAATAATTAGCAATTTAGCGTTAGGATCTCCCCCCCCCACAAGGTCGGACTTTATTCTTGTATCTAAAGAGACACTGGCACATTTGAAAAATAGTGGCGCCTCAATATTTTTCAAAATCGTATTTTTGCATGGCTGTAAGACTTTTATATACAAAGCCCTCGCCCGATGAGTAAGACCAAATCAGTCTTCCTTATGGTGTAAACAAACGATTTTATAATGTAACGTCGCCGGCACTTTAAATTTCAGCAGACGACGAAAATGGCGTTAACACAAGAACACCCACGCCGTATGCAGGTTCCCACGTTATGCCCACTGTTTGATCGGTTCCAGAAACCTTTGTGTTTTAATATCAGTGAGTACGAGTCAAAAATATTCATGTCATTATTACACATTTGTTGATTAAGCGTTAGGGAAAATTAAAGTTGGCCTACAAATTTACCGTGGATGTCTTATCCTCATTACGTCCCTATCTGTGTTTTGGGGTATGTTTTTTTATGGTAAATAATCTCTGTTTTCTCCATGGCCTAGAACCTATCATTTGACAAGCAAATTGAAGAAATTTCAGTTTATTTACAACACCGGTCCAAAACGAGTCCGCTCTTGTCTCAAGGTCGCTATCTGCCATTTTTGTCCACTTGGAACAAACTCATATAGGAAAAGATGTTTTTTCAGACATTTATATCTGTCCAATATCTGCAAAGTACTTGTGCGCTCAGCCAAAAGGTATGCGTTTGTCATGGTCACGTTTAAGTTTCTTTTGTAACTTATGGAATTTTCACTCTTTCATAGTACTCCCCCAACACATGTCCAAAATGTTATGCAATAATCCGTCAGATATTATCCCACGTGTCAAAAAAAATGTAAGAATGTAAAAGCTCAAGTCATATTTGTTTTAAATTTGTGACAAGATCACCCCAGGTCACTTTATATATTCAAACTGATTTTCACTAAGTCCATCATAGAAAACCAGGTCTGTGTTTGTGTAATCGGCGGATACTGAAATATCTTCGCCATACCATGTTTTTGCTGATGATATCTATTACAATGTAAAGTTCAATTGATTCATATTTGATAAAGGATGAGAAAAAGACCATTTGCAAGTATACAAAATGATGTCTGGGGGCGTGTTGAGCCGCGGGCTACTTATTGTTCCCATTTGCGTTTTAGAACCTCCCGTTTAAAAAATAATCCCATACCCTGCTATCCTGTATGCATACATTTCAGTAATAAATGTGCAATATCCCTTTTTTTAAGTTGCGGAGGCCTGGAATGCAGATGTATTACTAATTTGTTTTAAATATGATTAAAATTAATATAATTTTATCAAATGTGATTACAATATATTTGCAGGTGCAATAACTGAAGCAGTTATTGTGAATGTGCAATAACCTTTAATAAGTTTTTATTTATAATTGTTTGGTAATTAATATTACATTTTGAATGAACATGAAATGAAATGATTAAATAAGTTCCTTTATCTATATTACGGTTTAACGGCCATTACTAGCTGTCATGCAGGGCACGATCTCAGCCTCCCCTCAAAATACTTTGCTTTGTTTGTATGTTTGTTTGTTTTCACAGTAGTTGAATTACTGTATTTCTATTTATAATTAATATTATTGTTATCATTATTTATTAATTTTAGTGTACTCAACTTTTTTCGTAATTATGAATGAGCAAAGTCCTGCCAAGTTCTCACTACATCTTGTACTTTATATTTTGCTAGTTATATGGCATAAAGGTAACTGGAAATTGAGTAAATTCAGGACGAAGACCAGTAAAAAATGAAGTAATATCTTTGAGTTCATTATTCGTATAGGCTTTATAGAAGTCTTTTTTATTGGAAAGCTGTTATCTTTTTCCAATGCAGTAATAAATTCTAAATCTGTCTACCAACAGCTATTCCGAATTACAGGTAAATAAAATATAATTTTAAAGAGACACGAGGATATTTTCAGAAAGAAGCGCCCCATTATTATTATTATTATTATTATTATCGAATCCGGGTTTTTGCATATTTGAAACACCTGATGTGAATAAGCCGAATACGCAGTCTTTATGTCATAAGATGATGGTTTACATTTTCTATCATGCACGACAGAAAATCAAAGCATGGTTTTCTATAGGGACGATTTTGTTAGCAGACAAATTCAAACAAGGTTTGTGGGTTTCTTTTTACTTGTTTGTTCAATAAAGCTTCAAAACGTTCTCGGTAGGTAGTCTACAACCGATCCTGTGCAATTTGAGAGAAATTCGTAACCTAAAAAATCTCCTCCTGTCACTTTAAATTCGTTTTCAAATTCTACAATTATTTTATATTTTGGTATTTATCTTCGTTCCCTAGCGCTCTCTCTCCTCTGACTCTGTTCTCTCTTCTCTCTCTTCTCTTTCTCAATATGCAACATGTGTTTATTTGTTGGCATTTCAGTTAGAATGTACGCGAACTTACTCAACTCTCAGCTACTACTACCCGTAATGTGATCTAGGACATGGGTTTCATCTGTCCCATTAGAGATTTAAGCCGTGTGATATCTAACGCCTGCAATGATTTTACGAAGTAAAATGAGAGTGATTGGCAAACAAGCGATCGTCAAAATAGTACTACATTATAGTATCAAGCAGATTGGAGATACAAATTGGAATTGGGAGAGTCCGCATCAGAAGAGACAATCAGAAATGCTTTTACAAATAGTCCAATTCCACCGAGTGCGTATGGCACCACACAACCGCAATTAACACCAAGGGTGTACAAATCGGAATCATTTTTTTGATTTCGTTGGTAAACGATACATTATACTTTTGTTCTCCAAGCATTATTAAGAAACACCTATATATAGTTTATATTCATGAGGATATCCATCGAGTCCATTTGTCCAGCGCTATTGATGGCTTTTACAACACCTGTGAGATGTTTCCTGCAAAGAAAAGAAAATGACAAGTTAGGCTTGCTTGCAATAAGCTTGGCATCATATGGAAGTCTAATGTCACCAGAACAATAAGATTGGCTTCTTCAGGGCCTCTGTTGAAAGCATCTACTGGACTATTTAAAAGAGCTCCAAAACCGGTTAAATGACTCTAATATCAGGCTATTCATGCGCTCTAGTGTGATGCGGGAACCCGCTTTACGGGGGTAATTGATCAGATTCGATTAGAGTTCAAACATCTCTTTTAAGAAAACATTCTACCAAAACATCCAGAGTCCTGACATCAGATGTTGATATATAATACTAGCGTATCTCTAAATTGTGGCGAGGGGTACACTGTTCCCTGGGCTTGCTTTCGAGTCGAGGACTCTAATTCAATTTCTACCAGGTTTGTTATAAATAGTTGCAAACATTTTTTATGTTGGGAAATCGCTGTAGAGGAGGTGTAGTGATCCCCTACAGCAACATTATATGGTGGAGTTGGTCTAATCGCTTCGAGAAAGAGATGGGCACTCTGTTCCTGGTATACAGGTCCGCCCTTATTTGTGTAATTAATAACATGTCAAAGTAGAGGTACATATTGCAGTTAATGTCCATTTTTCCCTATTCACTGTGCACACAGGATTCAGTAGGCCTACGACCTGTCATGCGTACTTGTGCGAATGCATAGAGAAATGAGAAATCTCACGTCGTTGCGGGAACAAGTGATCAAGGGATTTTCTTCGTAGAAGCGCTAATTGTAGAATACGATCTTATATGTGAATTTTATATGATCGACATTCAGAAAAATCCGAAATGGTTAGTTTAAAAGTAGGGGTATTTTGGTAGGGTATGAGCTAACTCTTATGGCAAAAAATCACCAGTGATTGCTGAGCAGATTCAAGAGGGCGGCATGGACAAACGGTTAGACTATCTTTAGTAGAAGCGAAACAAGATAATATATGTCTATAAGGTGATGTTATTGGTTGAATATAGTGCTTAAAAAAATCGAAACGACCATTTCTACAAAGGCTTCCGACATGTGTAAAAACAGGCCGACTCGCCAATGTTCATGCACACAGTGTGTGGTAATCGCTCATTCCATAGCATGTCATGGATCAGTGATTGGATGGTGCCATGTGAAGTGGGAATCATTTCCATAAGGTCAAAAACTTATGAATGATTCATGTACAACGATTGGTTGGGGCGGGCAAAGGTCGAGGCCCGTTTACAGGGGACATAATGCACTATGAGCAGACCACTCACCTACTTGATATGATCACGCAGAGCCACCAGGCTTTGCTTTGAATACAGGGACAACATCAAAACAGGAAAACAGTATTTTGGCAAAGAAGAGTATCACGGATCTCGACAGAACCTAGAAGATGATGCATGATAATGATATAACAGGGCTTCATTTTGAGGGAGGCTGAGATCGTACCAATATGAATCTTTAAGAACAATTTTATTGGGAATGTTATCTCACTGAGCATGTTAGTGAAGGCGAATGCGGAAAACATTAAACACCTGACCGCATGATAAATCCCGTATTAGATCCCCGCTGAATCAAATGGCGAATTTATCTTAGACACTTCCAAACGTATCTATAATAGTCTAATTTGTCTCTGGAATTACTCCCACTGAGTATTTTACAAACATAATTATGTGACGAAATACAATCCCAAATGGGCTATTCCTGATATAAAAAATGCCCCCCTATAGAGGGCGCCGGAATTTCAGACTTTTGTCACTTTTGAAAAGCTGGAATTCCAGAATTTATTGTCTAATACGAGGTGGGAATTCCAGCCATTTTAGGTATAGAGGGTGGTGGACGGAAATTCCAGTGTTTTACGATTTTCAGAGGTTCGGGTAAAGTTCCAGCAAAAAATCCAATATTTTAAAACGCCCCGATATACCCTTAACCATGAATCTATCTAGGAATTCCATGTGTTTTCTACACTTGGTAGTTTAGGAATTTCCGGTGGAATTTACGGAAGTAGTGTCTAAAATTCCTGGTAATTTACGGAAGGTAGCGCCTGGAACTCCAGATAATTCATGTAAAGATAACCAGGAATTCCAGATATTTGGTGAGCAAAAAATGTTGCCCTCTATAGGTGTGGGGGGGCAATTTTTTTTCTGGAATAGCCCAATGGTCGTAACACTTTTGTAGCCAACGGGGGTGGGCGCCGGTGCTTCTACGAGCCAAACCTTCGTTTTTGTTTCGAGATTCCGCTCACTTTTCTGATGCACGACGGGGGCAACGATACATGTTTTAAATAGCTGCACTCTATGGAAAAGGAAAAGAACAGCCTTCACTATCAGTTAGTAATAACCACACATATGTCTCAAACCTGCTTCCTACTTTTTGAGCATGACGTGACGTCTTAAATCGGATATGTAAACCATCAAATTGTGCGCCTTGGTCTCCGACAAGTTGCTACGTACTTCTACATTATAATTCAGCTAACCTTGACAATGTGCACACATTTCGCAACTCCCGCCCTAGCATAAAGTATCTTCAACGTCAACAATCCCTCAGGTATGGGGCCCGCAAATCTTGTTTTGTCTCTAGTCTAAGGTATTTCGGTTTTACACCACTAAATAAATTGACAGTCGTTTCTGTCTGTTATTGGTTTGTTTTTGTTTTTCGCTACCGAAGCGGTGTAGCGTTAGTAGTGTATACCCTTGGAACGCTACATCGGCGTCCCATTCAGCCAGAAACAATCCATATCTTAAGCACACTTTTTTTCGAACGACTAGAGCGTGAAGAAAAGGTCTTAAGGTGCATTATTGATGGTTCGCTAAGAGATCCTTGAGAATCATGGTTTTATTCAAAACAATTGAGTTGATCCCGCTCTTGTGGTTTTGGGTTATGGCAATGCTTATTTCCCACTGCCCACAAGCCACGTGCTGTAATTTCTGTCGCGTTTACGGAAAAATAAAAATTGCGAATTTTCTTATTTTTTTTATGATCGGCCGAGTGGTACACGTGGTTGCTTTAAGGTTACGGTTCAGATGATATAAAATCTCAGCACCTTTTTTTAGGTTGTGGATCACCAAATGACCAGTGAACTGCCTTTTATGCGAAAATCAATACAGGATTTAATTATGTTTTTTCTTCTCACATATCATATCCATGACCACTCCCTTGTCATTCAATTTCCGGATCCACATGATGACGTGCTCTTATCTTCCTTGACTTTACTCATTTCCGGTGCACACAAGCACTACACTTTTCTCATTCAGTAAACGTTTAAGTACGTCCTAACAACCCCGTACAATTTTAATTAACGGCTATTTGGAATCATTTGTGGCGTTCTGGGTCTGTATTCCTTCTGGGGTGCAAATGACAAGTTTTCGATCGCCGGCTCTCTTAATCCGCCGTTTAGAGACATGGCAATCAAATCAAAATGTTCCTCACACTCTAGGATTCCTGTTTGAAAAACTCACTATGGCATTAATGCGTTATATATGGTAAGACCGAATTTGAAAATCATTTTGTGATTATGACTTTTTTTCTTCATGCGGGCAATACTTCTACTGTCTAGTGTGTGTGCAATGAATGCATTCTCTGCGACCACTCATCTTAGGTGTTAAGATTTGGGCAGTCACTAAGAACTCATCTTAAATGACAAAGTAAAAGCACAGTTGTCGTTTGTTCCGTGGTTTTTATAACCCAGTCATTGATTATATTAATCACAACATGGCATGCTTTCACAAGTATTTAAACAAACCCATTTAAAAACAACCTTAGGAGACTTCTCTGAAGTAGAAAACGCTCTTGCCAACTTTCCAGCGTATCATTACATTAAATCTTACAAATCAGAGCCCCTCGAAAAAATACTGGAACCACGGATATATGTTATTTTTCGGCAGCAACTTTGATCCACCGGAAGTCGGAAATTTTATTATTTTAAAGTACATACCACTCTCGTGCAATATTGTACTCAACATACAGGAAGTCCAGTTGTGGCTCAATGTTTCATTAAATATCCAATATATTTAGTATTCTTACAAACTGTTACTGAAAAAAAAATTGGGGAAAGTGTACCTATTAATTTATTTATTTATTTATGATTTACATAGTACTTCAAAAGGAAACAAAGGGAGGATATGCTCATATATATTTGATAATAAAATGATTTCTTAAAATTTGATCTGTTGATATAATGCTGGCAAATTTCAGTTGACAATGAACTTTCATATGGGAATTTTCGAGTTATTGCTATGACGTCCTATTTTAAAACAGTGCACCAGTATTTTGGGCAAGATTACAACACACTGAGAATCTGAAAGTTAATCCTTATGAACCTCGACCTTTTTGCCTGATAGAGGATATTGAACTATATCCTACAGATGGCCAAATTTATATTCATTAACCATCGCCTAACCATATTATTTTTGGAACACGTCAAAAGCATGTTGTGGACCCAATCGCAGTTCCTTTTTTTTTTTTTTTGTCACCTGGAGAAAATTCAAGGGGTTGCAAAACCCTACCCCGGTTAGACCAGGGTTAATGTGATGAAAAATCTGGAAAAAAACATTTCACAAAGCACTTTTGACCCTTTATAATTTTGGACCCTGTATATATCCGGGCTTTAATGTTCTACTTCTACTTGCTTGTTTTTAAATAACCCACTTTGATTCATCTGGACAAATTTTCTGATTCTATTTTCTATGTTTGTTGTTTGGTTTTTGTTGGATTGTTGGTGTTTTTGTGCGGTTAAGGCACGGCCACCTTTTCTCTTATTTGGACTTGGCCTAAATGCAAAAATTCTTTTATTCAGCAGCCCTTTTCCAGGACGCGTGATTTTCCCTTATGATTTTAAAGCACGACTCCAATTAATTGACCGTGTCAAGGATAGTGACTAAGTATAATTCTCCATTTCCGACGTGGTTTACAAGATACTTACTAAACTTGACCTGCTGCCACTAGCTCGAAAAGAAAAGTGACCGATCTCATTTTTGTAGACGTGTAGGTACAATCTCTATTATGATTTATTATATTTGATAATTATTTTTGCTTTCAGTGCTTGTCTCGACTTTTTGTCTATCCTGTTCCTGCTTCATTTTAAGATCCTGACACTTGCACACATTGACCATCAGTCCGTTTTGAACATTTGCTAATATTTGATGGTTAACCATTAAACGGTAGTTTTTATATGTATCTTGAGAAAGAAATGGATTTTAAACAGCTGAATGTCAGGACGACCATGAGAAAAATACGGACTTTCATATGATATCAAAATTGCTACTACTCGCTTTCCGGGTAAATCAGAGGGTGGTCCAAGACGATCGGAACAAGCTGTAAAGTCACCAGTGCAGGATAGTGATAACAACTACTAATCCTGTTCTGACCTCAAGATATTATTCTTTGCTTCCTAAAACTACGTCCGATACGATCCTTATTTTTAAATATTTACCACCGGCTGTTCCCATTTTGGGAATCAACTGCTTTAACTGATCCTAGTTATCTAATCCCTTCCTTTTGCAATTCACATTGTCCAAATTTGTTCCTGGTGATTACAGTCATTGACAACTGTTATCCATCCCGCTCACTTTTCTTATTTCTGCTCTCTTTTGACATGTGTCCCTTACGGTTTGGTCTTTCTACGAGTTTACCACACTACTCACTTATAACACATTAGATATAGTTTATGAAATAAATTTGTCAAACTTTGAGCATGTTTCTTTCACTTTAAACTCTCATGGCCAGAGGTATACAACAAAAGCAATTAAAGTACAAGCTAAAATCACCAATAATAAAATTTACAACATAGGTTACCAAAATTTCCAAACTCGCATCACGTCAAATATCTTAACACAAGGTGTTCTATAGTCGCAAATCCTAGTAGTGGGCAATCGATGTGAAATTGATAAGCGGAGTAAATTGACTCGAATCTACTGGTCTCAAATAGCCACTTAGTTTGAGAAACCACCTGTCACCATGTCAATCAAGAAATTCCACCACTCTCTTAAAGGGGTTGTTCCGATTTATGTGTATTGTGTTCTCTACTTGATATGAGAGCCTGGCACTTGCACATACACCCCATCAAGTACCGTGGGAAACACACTTGCGGTTTTGATGGTAGACGCAATAATGCATGTTGCAAAGCCCTATTCAATACTGTGCTAATAAAGTGGTTAACCACTAAAACGGCGGTTTTTTGCTTATATCTTAGGATTGAAATGGATTCGAGGGCTCCAATTTCAGGACGACAATGAGAAAAATACGGCCTTTCATCTGATATCAAAATCGATACTACTTCCGGGTAAATCAGGGGGGTCCCAAAGACGATTGGAACACGCCCCTTTAATATAACCAGTGCATTTAAAGACATTTTAAAGCATTATTTTTCAGATGCCATGCAAGAAAGTAGTCCACCCATGATTTTTAACCTAACGGCAGCAATCTTAGTTGTGTATAACCTATGTAGTATGGTCCTGGCAGTTATTGGCACATGTGATATTTTTTTTAGTATAAAATAGCTATATATTATATGTCCTCTATTATATATAATACATTAGAAAAAACAAATTCACATTATAAACGACGTCAAGTCACAAAATAGCAAAAATATCACAATATGGTGTATATCAAGCTTTTTTCACCTTTTTCTAACAATATGTCGAAGTGATTATTAAGGGCCCCCTCGCCTCGGCTACATATAAACGCTAAACGATTGCACCTGAAGCATCTACGTAATTGTATGCCCATCCCTTATGGTTATTTTAGAAAAATAAATAGTTATAGATAGATATCCGTTGAAAGTCATGTGAGTGGGGGTGGTTTTATCATCCAATCACATCTTTTTTTCAGCATTTTACACATTTACTCTAAGCAAATACATGTAAAGTTTGTACCTTATCGTATTTATTGTAAATATATGAGGCATATTTTAGCTTCACATTGACTGGGGGAGGGGGGCACCATCTCCCTTAATGCTAAATTTGGTATCAATGTATAGTATCCTCTCATAATTATTTCGATACATGCACTAAAACGTGATTTTCAAGACCCATAGAATAGTGTGCAAGACTTATATTAGTCGATCAAAATGGGACACGTATTTGCTCATAAATCCCAATCAAACAACTTTCAGCGCTAAGATTTCACATGGTAAATGAGGAAAAATAGCACTTTCTTCAAAATTGTGACCACTTCCGGTGAAATTGGGGGGTCCTGGCAACGAGGCTATTCGCGATTGGGCCATGGCCCTTTAAAGTCAACATGTGTCGTCGTTCCTTTAATATCACCACCACTGGCGCTCATCAACATTCTTGTACGACTTACATCTAGAAGTAAATTCCAAATATTTGTGATGTATTCATTCCTCGGTGTCACATGTTATCATCCAACTGCACGAAGAATGTTATTCTGGTCACAGATTCCCGACCACTTTACCATTTTTCCATAATATATCTGTACTATAACTAAAACACGTACCAGCAGGACTTTTATACACAAACATAAATAAATAACAAAAAAAAAACTAAAAAAAAAAAAATAGCTCAATTAAATTCACATCACACTTACAACAACAAAACTCGGAAATTTTAAAAGACCATTGAATCTCATTTGCAACATACATTCATAGTATTAGTAACGATACTTACCCGTACAAAAAAAGCAATCATTTTGTCATTCAATACACTTTTTATTTTTTCTTTTGCGGCCGCCAAGAAACATATTCATCAAACCAAGAAAAACATACACGGTAACAAAACCGTATGTATTATTTTTTAATGTCCCGTATGGGTTACTTACTGCGTGTTCAGCGTGGTTTTTTACGGTCAAAAGCCGCTGGACTAAATCAGATTTGAGGGCAAGTGCCCGTTATCGTACTGAATTCATGGCATATCGCGTAATGATTGACTGCTGAGAAAGGTCGATTGTTTGCAGTGAAGAAGGAGAGGTTTTGGCTAGTGATTTTTGAGTGGGGGTGATTGCTGGTTCTCCATTTATTGCAGGCCCGTGAAGATGAAGAGGAATTGATTATCCACAGAAACTCTATGCTTTTACACAAAGGGGAACATAATATAACCTATATCCTATGTGCTAGTAATGAAATTTGCACGTTGAGTGTAAGCAGATGTAATGACCTTAGACAGAGCAAACTAAATTCGGACTCATTGTTTCAACACAGTAACATGCGACTGTTAGCTTTTCCAATAAAACGGCTATAGAGGGCGGATCCTATGTAGACAGGAACAGGAGTGCCTACATAATATTTGTTACTGTAGGAGGTGCTTCGCTACACCGAGGACTACCGAGAATCTGTGTGTTGTTTTTTTTTTTGTTTTTAACACTTTCACCAACATTGACTATGCCTGTAAAAGGATTGGTATTATAGCTACGGGCTCTATAGACCCAGAAATTAAAGGCATGGAAACTGATCGACGTGTCCTATGTTTCCCGTGTTAGGGGGATATGAGTCCGGAGCACCATATCTCCTGCCACACCGGCGATTGATATAAACCTGAGCAGAGGGAATTCAAGGGGCGCAACACTCTGGCCTCAGCGGGGCTCAAACTGACAACTTTGGGGGTGGGTCGAGGCGCAATGTACACACCTGAACCACATTTGCCCTGCAATTTCAAATAACGTAACGGGGCATTTTGAAAATTGACCCATCTACAAAGTTTATGGGCTTGTGACCTTATTGTGACCCACACTTTTTGACCTTACCCCGTTAACTTATGATGTTTCTTAACATTACTGATACATTTTAAAGGGCCATGTCTCGATCGTGACTAGCTTGTCCCCAAACCAACCAATATTTTAGGGAGTGGTCAATATATTTTGGCATCTCTGAAGAAAGCCATTTGTTTCATTTACTCTGTGAAAATCTTCGGGCTAAATTAATGACGTTTAGTTTGGTGTTATGAGCGAACTATGCCAATTTTGTTCGCCCAAATATTAATTTCGTACAGAATGCTCTATGGGTTTCAAAAATATCACATTTTTAGCTCTCACATCAAAATTATGAAACTTCGCATATGATATTTTGCGGCCAAGATGCAACCGAATCAGATGAAAACGGTCTATAATTTAATCGGCCCATCCCCTCAAATTACTCAGCTTACCCAACGGTAGGCATGATGGATTCCTCAACTACGTACCCTGGTCTTTTACTTTCATCAATAAAATTACATTTGCACTCGCAACTTCAGGCGCCCTTAATGTGATACGTTCAATGATGGCTGCCTCACCGACTAACCCTTTTGGTTTTCGATTTAAGAAATCAATTCAATTTTTTCATCATGGCAGAGTGTTTGGCACAAAAACTGAAACTACAACCAAATGCCTACACAACCGCCATTATTAAAAGGATTACGCCATCGAATATGTTGATGCGAATAACATCGAAAAGACAGGACGAAGTCCTTACAACGGAGAATCTTGACTGCCTTTGTGTGCACCATTGTGAAATGAACACAACAAAATGAGTTTTGTAACACTAGTATGTAATGAATACTATGCAAGGCATCAATCATACTGATCAACCTTTATTGTGTGAAACTAAAAGAACCATTCAGTTTCATGGTACTTTTTCTGATACATCGGTTATATTTTGACATAAGTAGTAAAGAGAAATTGATTGCATGGGAACACCAAAGCTCAGGTACCATACTTCCCTTTTAACCGGGAACTTCTTATCTCAGTGCAAAGGCCAATGCCTATTGTGTGTAAGTAATATCTGGATGCATTTGCTGTACAAAAGTTGTGCTGTTTACCACACATGAAAGTTCACCATGCTATCAGTCGTTAAAAATTATACATACAAACAATGTAATTCGTTCACAATTGTATATTTATACATTGGAAGTATTAGTTTGGATATAAATTGGCTATAGAAGTAATTCTACAGTTTAATTCTGTCAAGCAAAATTTTGCAATTGACCAAACAATCAGGAAAAACCGTTACATAGCTACCTTAGGTTAGGACTGAGTCTCATTTAGTTGCAAGGCAGGGAAATGTCACTGATCACTAGTGGTGCAAGTAGGGTCTGTATATCAATGACCATGCCATGCATTGGAAATATGAGACTCTTTTGAATATCAATAAGCAAGTATCAGTAAAAAGCGCTGAGACGTGTGAAACAATGGAATGGGGCTGTAATACACACAATAAAAAATTGAGTCACAGATGCATGAGGGTTGGGTCAATTCAGGATTAATCTTCTTGGCATGGCAGAAGGAATAATCATAAAAATTTGTGATTTTCGATCGCTTGAAATCGGTACTGGTCTTCCACGCAACACGCTACCCGTAAACTGGTAGGGGGGGGGGGCCCGCCGTCTGGAAAAATACACGTGGTCATTTAAAAGGATGTGTTTAACGTCGTAATATAGCCGTCACTAGACTGACACTTGCGAAATGGATTCATGATAATGACGATGGACTTGAGTGTGGACGGAAACATGGCTCTTACTGCTAAAGGTGATGAAGTATATGAAAGTACAATGACCCCCTCATGGTATGAATTTCCTACTTTTTCCTCGTCATGGTAAGAGAGGGGTCGGTAGCTTCAATAGTTAGATCGACTTTGGCAAACATATCAATTAACTACTTTGGATTATTTACCATTGAAGTGTCGCAATGCAATGGTCCTTTCGCCAACTTTCTGTTACCTGTATATGTTTGGACAGACTACATCCATAAACAAAACGGGATAATGTGAGTTTTCCCAAGTTCTTGAGTGAATTTACTGACATGCTTTCTTCATACGCGGTTCTAATCAGGGACTTGTCGTTCTTTGTGTTGACTTCAATCTTCACCTTGACGATTTTAAATGATCGGACAAGTTAAGCGCGTCAAATGTGTTTGTCAAACCATTTTAAAGTGCCGCCCCCCCCCCTCTGCTCCCCTCCGCCTCTGCCTGACATCCACGAAATTTTAACTGTTTAATTCTTTATGTTATGAACATTTGCGGCCATCCATAGCCCCCGAGAGCCCTGGGTGCGCTCGAGACGTTGACTGTTCTTCCCCTGACGAATAGTATCGAACACCAACTCTTTTTGACCATTGACTCTCCTCTGCGTCTGGCTCTACTAGTTCAATATCCATGAGCATCGTAGGGCAAATTGCGAAAAAGCATGACGGCTATGATGTTGGTGCGGCTACTTTCATTTTTACGATTCCCTACCGGCCTTCAAGTCCCCGCCCCACCAGAACCGACCCCGCATGCATTATCAAAGTGTCCTTCTAACCTCCTATCAAGCCGTACCTTCTTGATGGGCGACCGCGGTCGACACCCATTGAATACGACTACGCTTCGCCGCCTGCCTTAGAGGCTTTGGGCATGCACGGTTGGTCGGTTTGTTTGGCGTGGATTTTGTCTTTCGGCAATCGCGATAAGCCTACCCAGATTAAGAACCATATCCTTGACTGGGGTGGTTGGTACGCAGTGATGATAGTCTCATTACTTAAGACGATCTATTGCTGCTAAGCCGCTTTCCATGGAAAATCGACATATCTGCTGTTTTAGGCGTCGTGTTTGTTGCGAATTTCCAAACCTGCTCCTATAAAGCAGGATTGGAGCATCGCGCAACTATTAATACGAGATATTCGACAGAGGACATGTTTAAAAAATGATCTTGAAAGCGCTAATTCTAGCATTGAAAACAAATTTCCAGTTTTAGATGTTGAGCGTTTTGGTGAGATTCTATGGAAGTTAGTTTACCGCTAGGTTTCTTGATCTTCAGCGCTCCCATGAACACAGGCGAGAACTGTAAGGATTCGCCGTCTGACTGTCTTGGTTTTGACATCTGAAGTAAGGGATGCTCGGGCGGAGAAGACGACTAGTGGCTGAGCGACTGGTGGCGCTTAACTAGCTCATATCCACAGGACTATATGCAAAGCAGGGAGAAATGGTAGCCAAAGATCATATCATTGATGCGAAAAGACAATTCTTGTCTAGCAAAATTGATAATGTACCTTTTCCCACTAACAGCTCTCAATCTATCTAATCAGCTTATAGGTAAATCCAAAGTCTGTGTACGTCCACACCATTTACGCTCCCTTAGAATCTGTACTGCTGGCACAAAGCGCCACCTATTCCGTTTACGCATCGCTAATTGGCCGGCACTAATCTAGACATGCACGTCTTTTGACTCCCTAGGCGCAAAAGCGCCTGTTGTTTTAAAGGGCATATTCGCGAAATCAACGAATCAGGTGGTCGATCTGATGTTAGAAATGGGTTCCTGACATAAAAGACCAATTAGCTCACTAATTTTTGAGTGCCTGGAGTTTGGCATGACTTTTATAAAGAAATCGGAGAATTTGAGCCAGCCGAAAAGGTAAGAAAATTGCTGGTATGGATCGTATTTTTCACGTTTTTTTCGTCTTTTTTCCAAAAAACTAAGACCTATATTTCTAAATAGTCAGCTAACAGGACCAATTTAGTTAGGAATATTTTGGTGCGTATGAGATTTTGTTGTTGACGATAGGCAGCCAAGTATTTTGCGAACTCCAGTGTGACCCAATGTACCAAAATGCCCCCAATCCAATCGCTATCGCGACAGAGTTTCCAGCCGCCAGCCGTACGGCGGTCCGGAAAGTACGTCGTCGGTTGTCATAGCACTGACAAAAGATATTATCTCTTAAATTTTAGTACTGCGCGAGAGGATTAATCGTATCAGTCCGTCATAAGTCTAATGCATGCAAATGAAAATAAATGTCCAAATATCTTCGGAGTAGAGTACGAAGGGGTTCTATGGGAGATTTTTGCATCAGAGGGTCCGATACTTTGTTTGTTTCCAATCGGATATGTATCGTAATGGGTCGAACCTATAGAACTAGCGGAGAAAAGTTGAGAAAAGTGAACGTTTGTGTGTCGGTGTACTTCGGTGGCTCGCGTAACACGGAAAAGGTGAACACGCACACGCTACGGGCAGCCTCCCTTTTCCCACATGCCTTCGGGTGATTTTTGTTCTGAGAATTTTCAAAAGATCTGGTTTCAATTACGCTTTCATTTTAGAAACAGGAATACGTACTTACGGACCGCCGTTACCGCTCAGCCGATATGGTGATTGATAAACTCTAGGGCAGTGAAGATTTGCCAATGTTGCCCAAGATGTAACAATGGGCGGCGCTGGGTGTTCAAGACGACCACGTAAATGGTATGGGACTTATCCATCAAACATCCTCCACAAAAGACACGTACCTGACCAATGTTTGGCCCAATAATTTCCGATTAAAATCAGCAGGATATTTTAAGAGAGAAACTGGAATTCCGGATTTCTCCACCACCTTCGTTTGTTGGCCATGACGGACCCGTATTGATCAATTTTTCATGTTCTGAAGCTGATATATCAGAAGTGTGAGTAAAATTCCCACAAAAGGTTGTATCTTGGATCCGCTGCCACACACTGAATGGTTAAGGAGTGTGCGATCGATGCTGGTCCTCTCATAACTCGTATTCTTAACGATTCCCTTTCCTTGTATCTGGTTCTGTTCCTTCTCAACTTAAACACGACATCATCGTTCCCATTTTATAAGGAATTGGGAATGATCGCACTCTTAAAAACTTACTCGCCAATTCAAACTTCCTAGTTTTTTACAAAATACTTGAAAAAGTGGTTTTTAGCCACACAGCAACACTTAGTAGATCATAAGCTCCTTGAAGCTAACCAATCAGCGTATAGAAAAGGTCACAAGAGTGGAGAGAGCAGTAGCTGAGTGCCATCGACAAATTGTTGAGTCAAATGCTGAGGCGGAGAAGTTAGTCCACTTATTTATCCTTGACCTGTCAGTGCTGCGGGCGACACGCTTGACCATTCTGTTCTCCTGAAGCGTCTCGAAGTGAGTTTTGGTATGAAAGGTAACGTACTTTCTTGGTTCACCTCATATGTTTCCCATCGGGTATCGCAGTCTGTTATCGTCGCTGGTATAACTGTCTCCAAATCGCGTACGCTTTTGTATGGAGGTCCCGCGAAGGCTCGCGAATCGGGCCGGTTTGTTTTGTGTTATATATACGCAATGAGCCTCTCGGATCTTATTCAAACAGTACAATGTCGGTAGTCACAAGTACGCCGATGATACTTAGATTTCATTAATATGGGGACGAGGCCTGAGGATTTGTGTCAACTAACGCAGCTATTCAGAATGTATTAGTGCATTTTGCGTTGGGTGGGACGAGTACTAAGCTGTATGCTTATTACTGACAAGGCGGAGGGTGATGGACCGTTGGTTTACGGGTTCTCGATTAACCAGTGAGAGATAATAGGGCCTTACTATACGGATTTCGGACAGAACTTCAATTTTTCAGAATTCTGTCAGTATTACTCTTTGATTCGCCTTGATCACTCCTTATCCATGTCTGAACACGTTAGTGACATATGCCGTTCCGCATATTTATCTTTAAGACTGATTGGGTGTATTAGACCTACCTATCTGAAAAAAGCAACATCGATTCTGGTAAATCGAATCCTCAACTCACGTTCTTATTTGTTGTAATTCCATGTTGTCTCGGTATAACTTATGATCATGCTACACGTTTACAACGCTATCCAAAATGTGTGCTGCTCGCCCTACATTCTAGAGAAACCAGAAAAACTATGACCATCTAACCTTTGCTGATTGAGCTTCAATGACTACCCGTGGGAAGTCTCGCATCAACATTCCAAATGGCAGGTTGTTGCCTTCAAGCATTTCGAAGGTGCCTTGCCGTTATACTGTGCATCTGGGCTTCCACTACCAACATCACGTTCACTCCGTTCATAATCTGAAAAGTTATTGAACCTTCCACGGGTCAATCTCTTTAAATCAGCTGGTGATCGCTCATTTCATTTCGCTGCGTCAAGCGGTTTGGAAATCAATTCCAACGAAGCATTCGGAGTATTACCCAAGTTCCAAGATTCAAACGTCAGCTTAAAAACTCACCATTTTCGGCAAGCTCTTTCTATAGTGTTTTGTTTTTTTACGTGTTTTAATGTTATGAGCTCTGAGTTCTCTCCAAGATTTTGCTGCTACTGTATAAACGATTTATATTCATTATTATCTTATCATTATTATTATTGTATTTGTTAATTCTACAATGGATGCGCTAACATACACATTCCAAGGTGGTTGGCTTGAAATCCGTGTAACAAAGATACGGCGCAGTACTTTTTAAGCTGATTCTGTAATATACTATAGTGGTTATCAAATTGGGACTTGAAATAAAAAGGAAGCCTTTTCTTGTGAAAATCCCAGATTCTATAAGCATTAAAAATTGTGCACCATGACCTGTGAGTTGTGACCTCAGCACAAACATTATGATATTCGTCTATCTATTCTGGTTTAACCACATTCAGCTTGTTGGTGTCGATTTTCTAGATTTTAAAGACGCCATCGCGTATGTCTATTTGCAGAATGGACGGTATAACAAATATCCTAAAATACTTTCAGTTGGTTTCGCTATTTCGTGTTTTTGATTCATGCATTAAAGTCGTATTGGAAATGTTACATACTATCGTTTGATTTATAAGTTAAAAATCATCTCTAATTTTTTTTATTATGTTATCTCGCATCCCAGGGTTAGGCCCTGATCATTTATTGCATAGTCCGCCAGTTTGGATTTTTGACCAATTTTCCTTATTTTGGGATGCGAAGACAAGACAAATTTTTTTCTTCGCAATTTTTTAGTATTAAATTAATTCCATATCCAAGTTCCATTCATAAAAACATGTCAATGGCGTTGTCTTGCACATTAAATTATATCTGATGACTATCTTTTTGTGAAGCACATGAAAAACATAGCTTCACGCCGCCATCTTGGATTTTTCAGCTAAATTTTCACTTAATTTGCTTGTTTTGTGGCACATGGAGAATATGGACGATTTTTTTCTTCAAATTTTCAGCCCAAGTAATTCTATGACAGTATCTTTCATATAATTTTTACAAGTGAAATGATTGTCTTGTCAACGTAGTTATTTTTGACTAAAGGATCGAGACGGTCTCTTATAATCAAAACCCCTGTGGCTATTACCGCTGGCTATCCCATTATCCGTAACCTAGGCAGATTTACCTGAGCTGATCACCTCCGGCTCCGTAAAGACTGTGTGACTTGAAAATCGTAGTGGGCAAGGAACAGTGGTCAGGGTTACGGAACACAGATTATAACTTCCATTTCTCTGCATCTATACCTGTTGTAATTTATAACAACAGATACGATAGTGGCCATTTTCGTACACTCCTAATAAAGAAGGACTAAGAGCTAATGGTCACGACCTTATTATACCTCCCACTGTAGTTTCTAGACTAGTCTCCATTACATACAAAAGTCACTGAACCTTTTTTCTGCCAATATTACTCGATCCCCAATGACTCAAACATTGTTCACAAGTCATTAAAATTTCAAAAGTAATACGATTTAATTCCAAATCGATCACATTTCTCTCATCTCCTTCCTCCCTCTTTTACTCTCCGAAGTTAATGGGAGTATCTTGTTTACAATAGTCCGCCGTCCACATGTATATTGATATCATATACACAATACGACTTTTATGCAAATCAATCCACCACATGGCGCTCCTCGACCTCATTATAAATACACCAATCCATTAACAATCAGAAATGACGCATTGTTTTACTTTCAGAAGAGCTGGAATACAACTCAATTACAAATGTGAGCAATGAGGATATGGTTGCACTATTCCTCTTGCACTGGTTTAGAAACTACCTCACTTCAGAAAAATAAAAAAAATCGTATTGCACACACGTTTTCACTCAAGCAAGATTAACATTCCTGACACAGCAATTGTTAAAAGAATCAAACTTGATACCTGAGCGGTGTGCATTACCCGTTTCATGATGACCCCTCTAGATCGTGTTCTTCACCAATTTAACTATCCAAGAGTAGTAAAAATCATAGTCAAATAGATTTACAAGGATAGTGTTTCATTTTGTGATTCGATGGAAAATAGGCCGGAGGTGGGCTATAAAATGGGTCAGCAGTTTTGCTTTTCATTAGGGCTGGGTTTCTTTGTATTTATATATACAATTAAAGACAATTTCTTTTTGCTCCGGGTCCAAGACAAAAAGTGTGCAGTGCTCTCTTGTGTCGTGTTCATTAATTTTGTGGTGGAGTGGATCTGTGTTTTTCA
Source organism: Ophioderma brevispina (assembly GCA_023653785.1). Lineage (NCBI taxonomy): Eukaryota > Metazoa > Echinodermata > Ophiuroidea > Amphilepidida > Ophiodermatidae > Ophioderma > Ophioderma brevispina. The sequence goes on along the minus strand of JAMKCH010007512.1, from coordinate 12,675 downwards.
GGAATTTTCAAGAATGTTGTGTTATATGAAATGAGCTCAATATATGCAAATGAGCTCAATATACCTGATTTTGAAAGTGGCATGAAATTGGCCATTTGATTGCAAAAAATTGTCGTTTTAGGTCAAAATTAACGTGAGGGCGCTTCAAGATTTTGCCGTAACACGTTTTCATTCGCTTTTCTTAAGTTTGCAGCTATACAAAGATGATCACAAACTTTACCTGCTCAAAGAAATTGAGCATTCTATCTCATTTAGTTTGCCTGTATATAGCATTCATTTGAATGTTCCTCACATGCTCTTATTCAAATATACAGGGGTCATTGCCCTTTACTTTCCGGTTCAATTCAATGAGAGCATTCAATAAAGAGGTTGTAAATGAGCTCACGGCAGTAAATTTTCAAAACAGCTACAGAAGAAAGCATTAGCGAAAATCAAAATCTTGAATGCTAATTGCTCAATTTTGACCTAAAATTCCATTTTTTTTTTTAAGACAAACAAATGTCCTAGATTTTCATGCCAACTTAACAACATCAGCTTTCTTAAGCTCATTTACATATTAATAGACTCAAAAACAAAAGCATTACAAAATACCTTAAAACTAGGGAATTAGAGGGAATTTTCTGCTAAAATGCACTCCCCGGCACAATTCAAAATAGTCCATAATTGTTATGGATTTGACCCCACAGCAATTGCAACAGGAACAATTTTGGTGTTAAATATACTATTGAAATAGTCCAAAGAATAATATTAAAAGTATACCAAATCAACCTAGTGGAACATGTAGAAACTCAAGGGGGCAACGTTTGTACAGGTGGTAAAAAAATTAGACTTGTTTCGAATTTGATTTTAAATGACCCTGTACCAATTATTGGGCTACTCCTAAGGTTTTTTACAAAAAAGGTATAGTTTGCCCTATCTACGCGGTATAGTTGTAGTACAATAGGCTCATAATAGTTCAAGGCAAAAAATCTTTTCCTGGCGGTATCCAAAATTCATAGAATGGTCCGTTTTAATCGGAATGGTTGTAAACTGTTTAAATTGTCCCACTAGATACGAAAGTAAAGTTATTCTGTTTGAACTTTCTATATAAAGAATAACAAGAGCTATGACTAGTCTTTTTCTTCTTTTTTTTTTGACCTCAATAGACCCCCCTTTTGTAGCCCCCTGTCACATTTTGAGTTCCAATTATGAAACGAATATTATAGATTTTGCAACCAGTATATTTTCGGGTTTGATACCATTGACGAGCCCAATTGACACCATTTTCTAAACGAACGGAATATTGAAAAATTTACCCCATTGTGACCTTGCAACCTATTTTGAATCATAACTATTGAACTACACACTGCAGATATGGCAACAAAACTATTACCTTTTTTTAAGCCTGGAAAGGTAACGAACACGTTGGCATACCTTTTCGACGCGTTTTGCTTACTTTTCATATTGTGCACCCGAATGTATAAACCTTATCCCCACTTTAAAAATATTATGTTACACTCCTTTGATTTTAGTGACTTTTGATATGTAGAATTTTTATTTAAATGTATTCTCATATACAATTCTGACGCGGAAATTGATTCTGTTGCAATTTTAGTGTTGGGTTAAAGGCAGCATTCATTATATTTTGACTGGACTAAAAAAGGGCATGGACACATGAGGGTGCTGCCACATTTTTTTCTTGGACCAGAGGCAAAGAGTTTGTCATTCGTGTTAGAAGAGGTTTAATAGAATACAATAAAAAACCAGCCTATGAAAATAACCAAAAAATTAATTTTACCCCTCCTATAGCCCACTTCATATTGAAAAAATATTATTTTATTCTCTATTTACTGAGAAAAATACTTGTTATTAAGGAGGGAAAATGAATTTCCCTAGTGCTTATAATGAGATCAGGCCATACTTTAGTACAGTTAGTTATTAGTTGATCACGTGGGATTTTTGTGCCAAAATTTGATTTTATAGCTTACTCTGTCAATTTTGGGGTGCTGATTTCAAAAATTACGATGCCATTTTTTTCAACCAGCCTTCGTCGCCATTTTGGATTTCCAAAAGGCCGCCATTTTTCAGTATTTGTCCTTATCTCGGCTTAGGAGCAACTTAGAGGAGTAAACATGGTTGGCACTACCCATGTTTGTTGATACCAGGGATTCCATTGAACAAGCATCGTCTTACTGTAACTGATTGGTTGGCCGCATCTGGAATTCAAAATGGCCGCCATTTTTTATTTTAATTATGTTATGTCCCGCATTCTCTTGGCGTTTGAGCAACGTGGAAGAGTAAAACTGGTGGCAGAACCCATGTTTGTGATAATAGGGGATTCCATTAACAGCACTGGCTTACTTGTATCTAATTTAGATTTGCAGCCATGATTTCACAATGGCAACCATATTAATACACTTGTTTTAAAATTCAGGCATAACCAGTAATAAGCAGTCTCAAAATGGTAGGGCATTGCATGTATTATGATGATAATCCAAATCACTACATCTTATATTTCAAAACTCGCCACCATGGAAGATTTCAAAATGGCCGCCACAGACAATTTTTATTGTTTATTAAGAATGTCTAACTGTCAATGAATGTAACCCAAATATCAAGTATAAAATGACAAGATTCTACTATTTAAACACTATCCTTTGTCAGTACATAGTAAATGAATATTATTTTCACCATGCTGTGTTATTTCGGAAACTTTATTGAGGTGTAGGCATTATTAAATAATAATTTTCGTGAGCAAAGACGTTAAACTCTCATGTTATACTTTTTAGAGACACAAAAAACTGTTATCATGCAAACTCTACTAAAATGCAAAGATGTTTTGGACAAAATTTGCAGCCGTGGGCCTCCCAGTAATTTTTGACGTTTTTAAATCCTGGATCCGCCCCTGGATATACCACTCCAATCGAAAGAACACATTAAAAAGAGACGTCTCCAGTTTGCCGGTCATTGCATGCGGACAAACTGACCAACCTATCTTCTCACCTGATTTTCTGGGACACCACCTGGAGGAATGAGAAAACTTAGCCGTGGCAAGGATAACTTAGTTATCCTGATCTCATTGCTAAAGATATTGGATGTATGCAAGTGAATATCAGCAACTCATGAAGGATAGGGCAACCTGGTACAAATTTGTCTCAGCGGCTTTCAACGTTCAAGTCTACGGACGACAGTGTGATGATGAGTCGGATAGCCTTCTGGGAACTTACGTTGTTGTTGTAATAATTGTGTAACCAAAGTCACTGCATTTAAGAGCGCTGTTTTGGACAAATGTACTGCCTTATTTGCTGTTCTTGGGGGGGACAGTACACCATGCATAAAAGTTTTCAAGAACAATTTAAAATGCTTTAGTCGAAAAATATCCCACGAAAATTATGAAAACACCCAATGTGTCACAGCTTGAATCTCGGCTTTATCCACCTTACTCTTAGATATATGCAGCACCTACTCTTAGATTATATGCCAGAAATTTTCCTCCCCAATTCATACCTCTAAAAGCGATGAGGACTAGTAGACCTATATTTTTTCACTCCAACTGCTGAGTACCTGGCAAGTATGTCAGCTGTTTGCGCTTCGCTTTTTATTGCCGGTGACGAAAAGTGAAGCTTCGCTGGAAGGCGTTTGTTGAACACAAATCATAGGGTAAATGAAGACAATCCGTTGTCTGGCGAAATATACATTAAGATCTCTATGTTTTCTGTCAGTCTGACGCCATAAATACATGCATTGGGGACAAAGGTGTCTGCCTCCTTCGAGTGAGTGCTCACCAATATTGAAGCCATACACACCTGTTTGTGGAATACGTGTGAGGATTACCAGAAAGCTTTACTGCTATCTGCCTATGCAGGCAGTAGAGGTTTACACACGTAATCTGTCAGTGGAGACTTTGTTTACAATATGAGACAGCATGGTTTTCAGTTGTACTAATTTGATATTAGTCGATACTCTGCTGTCAAACTAGACCGGAAGAAATGAATGCCAGTAGACCTTTTGCCATGTGTATGAGCTTTCAGTGAGTTATTCATATTATTAATATCTGTCGAAGATTCACATCTTCACATACATAGGGATACAATCTTACGGATGCTTCGAACAAAGGCGTTGGCAAAATAGAGCAGGGTTACCATGTTGGACTTTATGATAACTCCAACTGCCATGGCGTTCTAAATGCACAAAATTGTACTGGATCTCCAACCTGCTTGATGTATCAGCCGGTTGTGAAGTTAACTGAGAGTCACTTGGTTGAGTTCCCTGTTAGATCATCAATGACATGACAAAATACTCTTGTCATTTGGGAGTAAAAAGAGGCCGTCGGAGGCAGAAGAGTGATATGCCGGATAACAGAAACCTCTTGTTGGTCTACGAACAGATTTGGGAATGGAATGCCTGATTTAGTCACCATGAAATCACCAGGATTTAGAGCTTCCCCAGTGTCTTGGTCAGTGCACTTAAAAATCTTTATTTCGGGCAAACAAATTGGTTTAACCATGTCGAGCATATGTAGAGATTAGTGAGGAAAAAAATAGGTATTTGACCTGCTCCCGAGGGGCACCTGAGACTCAAACTCCACTTCCCGTCTACTTGCTGGAACCAAAGTAGACTCTCTACCTGTAATATAACTCAGGAGAATTCTTTGCCAACGGCGGAGGTATTGACCAAGTGCAGCTTCGGAATCTGGTATCTGAGATTTACTTTACTCTTCAAAAAACACCAAGGACATATTTCTGTCTTGTTGACGCCTCTATTGCTGGAGTTTGTGAAAGTTCAGGAGTTATAGTTATACAAAGTTTTTCTAGCTGCAAAGTTGGTTCAAAGAGGAGGTCATAGCAGCAATGATATTGGTTACATGGTAACTCTGTAACCACGTCTTAAAAGCTTTTCCATTAAAGATTTGATGGATCGTCGATTGGTGATGGTGAATAAGGACACCGTTTCGGCTTATGGATTCCAGATACTTTGCGATAGCATGAAGTGAAGCAAAACAAAGCATGAACCTCACCAACTCTCAAAGACAAGTTGGATATTAATGTGAAGATTGCAGCTTCATGCTCTTCGTGCAGGCAGCTCACAAGTGTCTATGACAGTTTTGTTTGAGGACCTACAACAAAAGTGTATAGTCCCTGAGCAGGAAAGCAATGTAGGCCTATAGATGGCAGCATAATCAGTTGGAGGTCTCCTTAACAAATCTGGTTTCCATGATGGTCACTGATGATAGCCTGTGATGAAAGAAATTGAATCTAACACTTGGCTTGCAGTCCGCCGGAAAAGTAGATAGAAGGCTTTGCCAGTAGACCTACACGGAAGGGGTGTTCATAAACTTTACCCAATCTCTGAGTCCCAATTGCTTCCACCCCTACGTCCATGTACTTTTATCTAAATTTAATTATTGAAGTCTGATCAACCCAAGGGCTAAATAAAGTGGTTTAAATAAGTACTTACTTGGGAGGAAGTATTCATTCACATTTAAGCACTCTAATTGTTACAAACATAACAGATTTACCTAAAATATGAAACAGCTCAATCCTAGAGCAGGCCCATGCAGTTTTTTTAGGCACTGCCATATGTCTTTTAATTATCCGCCCCTAAATTTACCAAAAAGCGGCCGGTGCAGGTGAAAGTCGCCACTGAGTCTGTTATGGAATGGCTGTCTTATCTAATTAAGCTTCTAAAATCGACGGATAACGGATTATAAGATCGGCAGTTTTTTCCGTTTGGACTAAATATAATTGAAAAATGGCGGCCATTTTGAATTCAACATGGCGACTAACCAATTAATACCAATAAGGAAGTGCTTTATAATGAATCCCTGGATCACAAACATGGGGTATTGCCACCACTTTTCACTTTTCTACTTTACTCACAAGCCAAGATATGGACAAATTTACATCATTAATTGAAAAAGGCCGACCATTTTGAATTCAAGATTACGGCCAACCTACTTAGTGAAAAAGCAAGGCATGCTTTTAATGGAAGACCCTGGTCACCGACAAACATGGGTTATTTGGCCACCATTTTTAACTATTATAAGTTGTCTCATAAGCCCGATATACCTGACATCACATAGTTGAAAATGCGGCATTTGAATTTCAAGATGCGCCAAAAATCAGTTACAAGAAAGACAATGTTTTTCATGGAAACCTGGTATCACAAACATGGGGTATGCCGCCATTTTACCCCTCTAGTTGCTCATAGCCCGAGATATAGGAAAACTATATGAAACTGGCGGCCATTTTGAAATTCAAAATGGCGAACTGAGGCGTGGTTGAAAAAATGGCACCTAACTTTTTTGAAATCAGCACCCCAAATTGACACAGTTAGCCATTTAATCAATTTTGGCACGAAATTCCCACGGGATCTAAATAACTGACATATCAAACTTCGGCAACTATATTTTGCTTTCAAATAGAGATGAGCTAATTACTATACTTCGTCTGGTGTATTACATACTGACGGATTGTTGAATTATTTATCATATTTTTACGAAATTAAGGGAAATGTACAAATACCAAAATCTTCAAATATGCCAAGTGCCGAACCTGACAAGTACTTCAGTCATAATAATCTTAATTAGAAATTGGGTAATTTTGACGTATATTACATAACAAAGGCTTTGATGTATTACTTAGTGACGGTGTGGAACCCTCTGTCATAGACGTGTAAATGTGATTTCACAGCCAGGCATTTTAAAACTTATGTTTGTAAAAAATAATTCTTTAAATTTCATTGCAGAATATATCCGTTCGTTATAACAATCTGTCAATTATGCGTCAATGGTACAAGAGCCAAGAGTAATACTGGTTTTACGTTTGATACTGGAATGCAAAATGTGACTGGGGGATACAGAGTCTATATGGGAGGAAACTAGTCCTAATCTCTGTACTTCTTATATAGAACGGTCAAACACAGAATCTATTTAGCCATTACTCCCAGTGTGTGACAAAATACAATTTTACAATCCAGATCAAAATCGACTTCCTGTAAATTTACAGGATGACCTTGAACTGGTTTATGTGCTAGTGTACTAAAACATAACTCAATATGTAAACTAATCTTTTTTTTGAATTTTAGGAATAGCCCATAAGTTGCTGTATCTTTTAAATCAATTCGAAAGATCCAATGTTTGTCCCTTACAACGTTTCCCCTTATTTCCTCCATGTTCCTACTAGGTTGATTTTGGTAAAACTTAATATATTATTTGTGGAAGTTTCACAGTTTATTAGCACCAAAATTGTTTCTTTCTTTTTGCAATTTTCTTTGGTCAAAGTCACAAAAGGATTGGACTACAATGCCAATTAAATTTGAAAGACATGATTGAGCATCAAGATTGAGCTCGTGATCTTTCTGTCTTTAAAAGCGGCACTGCACATTTTCACAAAAGATTAATTTCTTCATCTGCTACTCAATGATAGCCTAGACATTGCAAGAATGAGATACATTTTACATATAAAATCCATTAAACATATAGGGACGTTAATAATATGTTAAAGACACCCCAGGTAATTTGTCGGCTAGCTTTAAAGTTTCCAATAACTTAGTCAACAAATGTTGTCTACGTGATATCATAGATCCGTACTCATTGATATTACACCCCAAAGCTCACAGACCCGGTCAAACACGGTGCATGACGTGGGAAACATGAATAGTGGCCTTGCATTTTCTTGTGTTAAAAAACGCCATTTCCATCATCTGCGAATTATGTCTCCGGCGACATTAATTAATAAAATCGTTGTTTACCCATTAAGGGCGCTAATTTGGGCTTAAATCATTTCAAGTGAGGACTAATGTATATAAAAGCTTTACAAACACGCAAACGTATCGATTTTGATAAATCTTTAGGGCGCACTATTTTCAAATTGGCCAGTGTCTCTTTATGCTTGTGCTGGCGGGTCTGTTTTTATCCACATAACTGCCCCCCCCCCCCCCAATTCCCCAAGATGTCATTGTAATCCGTTTCTCAATCTTCCTGGACACCCGCCTTACAAACCTGCACCTTATCACCCATGTTTGTCTTATAGGAACAGCTGCAAAGTTAAACTATCCCAAACAACAGCCAGTAATTGTTTGCTTATAAAGCGACCAATTAAATTATTATTTATATTGAACACCATAGCCCTGTGTTTGGGCCCATATACCCGAGTTGTCAGTTGTATCTTAAAAATTGCTATTAATGTGTTTTGTTTGGCGCCTCCTTGCACCGGGCCTTATATTTTGTTTTAACACTAACAACTAAGCGTGCTGGAATGTGTATTTGCTATGAACAACATTAGATTTGGAGTTGTGTGACGGTATAAACCCCTGCGCATACACCCTTGCACACCCGGAAATGTTAATCTTTTGACTGGGATGAATATACATATACATGTAATTTATTACAACAAAATCCATGAGGAGGAGCAGAAGTTTCAAAAGGGCCTATTTTGAAGGAGTTTCGTTAACCTTCCCACTCAAGAAAAGGTTTGACCTTTTGAAGTTAGTATGGACCCCTCACTCAATGCTATGTAGGTAGTACTCTCAAATTGGGCTATCACTTTTTTCATAGGGGGAAAGTTTAAGTGTTACTCAGGGGTGTCAAATTTTAAATGCCCCGACTTGTTGAAATGTATGCCATATTGCCTCTAATCATAAGGATTCCCAAATGATAGTGTTTGTACCACCTACGACCATTGATTTTGGGTTTATAGGGTAAAAAAATGACAAATGTTAACACAGGTCAATCATCTCAATTTGTACAAGGGGCAACATAAAGTTACTCGGATTATATTTTAAATACTACTTGCAATTATTGCCTGAGTAAGAGACCCTCTAAGGTATAGTTTTGTGATTATGTTAGACCCCCTCCTTTTTCCTTCCTTCACACTGCTCATCATTTTCAAATACTTCACCACCCCCACTTGTTCTTCTTTTTTCCCTGATACCTATTTTTTTCCCCTAACATGGTAAGCCTACTAATTCGTTGCAGATTGGTACAAACTCTTATTTATTTTTGACACATTAATCTAGATGAACACCTCTTTCAATTTTAACCAAAATTGTAGCAATTTCATTTCTTGATTTTTTGACTTTTTTTAAAAAAAAATCGGAATTTGACCTTTTTACCATTTTAGCCATTTTTTACCCTTACATATAACTCCTAAACCAATTGTCATAGATGATAACAACTATAACATTTTTGGAATCCTTATGACTAAACGGACAATATGGCATACATTCAACATGATTAGGAGCATTTAAAATTTGACCCCGTTTTAAAACTTAAATTGGACCCCTATTGAAAAAGTGATTACCACAATTTGAGAGTAACTACCTAGCTTTGATGTAGCGGGTCCATTACTAACTACCAAAGGTATCAAACTTTTTCTGTAGTGATGGGTAAACGATAGGTTTGACCTGGGTTCCAGCTCTCCTCGAATCGTGCCATAAGGGTCTGACTACTACATCTATCAAGAAATTTCAGAAAAAGATGTTCTTACATATGGCAGTAGATCGACAAACATGGAAGTCAAGTTGGTTGCATGAAAAAGAATTGCCGTGCAGCATGCGAAGATGCAACATAATAGGCTACAAAATACCCGATTTAACTTTGGCCCATATGGTAAATAGGATTTTACTAAGACCATTATATGAGTTGAGTTAGTGTAATACCTACTGTGCGATGTTACAAAGGGAAATGAAATTTAATTCCCATATATATTATAAGCGTTCCGTTGAAGATGTTGATAATACTGCAAATAGGACTCCATTAGTATCACTATACCGATTCGCGCTGATATAGGAGCTGGGAAAGTTTTGGGTCTTTCCATTAGGCGAATAGGAAGAGTCAATTTAATCTATCCAAGAAATCGCTTCACTGCCTAACAATAGAAAGTGATTTGAAAGGACAATGGGCCAAGTACAAAACTTATTTTGTTTACTGCTGTACGTTTTCTGAATCAACTTTGTAAACAATTTTTATACAATCGATTTATAAATCATTCACATCACTTCATTGAAAAAACGGTGTTTCAGGAAGTAAATATTCATTCACACATCTTCACTGTATCCTTGGGAGCCATTTGAAAGAATTTGTAGGCCTCTGGAACTATACACTGTATGTTATCCTGTATGGTCGTTCTACCTGTTCCTAAAAGTACACTGACAAATTAAACTCCCCTAATCTTTAGACTATACAGAATTTTTAATTTAGCCTCGTTATTTACAAAGTTTTATTTGTGTTTTTAATTGTGTATTATGCCAAGGTTTCATTGCCAAATATTTTATCCAACGTGTTCAACTATTAACTATGTACCATCTACATATAATGAGTGAGCTAATTGACCATTTTTTATTGATTCGTATTAGTTTTTAGGTAACGTATGAAAGTAATGAGAGGCCGCCCATATCACCTGTGTTGACGGCGCAAAATCATTGTTACAATAGTCAGAATTCATAGCGCACCTCCTTAGCAGTTCGTATTTTTCACATTTTAAGTACGTTACTTACAGTGACCTCTAGTTTTTCGACACACTTCACAATCGTATTGACCGTAGAGCTCACAGTATTAGAACGGACGGACTACGAGTGCTGCACAATTTTAATTGCTGTGCGCCCCCTCACAAACAACAGCTACATCACCCGTAAAAAAGTAAGGTTGTCCTATATCAGCGCTAATCGAGTAAACAAGGCAGAGGACTTATTTTGAGGATAAAGACGTTAGGGGTAATTACAAAAGTGAACAACCCGGGACCTACCTCCGTGGTAACAGCCTGTAACTGATTTTTGGGTCGCAAAGTGTCACAAAGCTATGCGCTCAATTGTTATTTTCTCCAAGTACAATCGCTAAACTTGAGTAGAGCCGCTTTCTCATACATACAGCAATATTGCCTAGCAATGTATTTTAAACGCTTAGGCATAAAAATATGTTTTTGTTTGGCGTAACGGGAAAAAATATCAGGGTCGATCGGGTCGTTCACGATTTTTTTTGTTTTCTTTATTTTTTTTTTTTTTTTAGATCTTCTCAATGGTTTACTCTAAAATGAATACGACATACTACTATTTTAAGCTTTTTTTCAATGACCTAGCAAAGATCTTTTATTTTCTTGTTTTGTTATTTTTTTCGTCTTGTGTTGGGTAAAAATATTTTTTTTTAATTGTGATGAAAATATGGCGTCGGTCGCAGAATATTTTTTTTTCTTTTTTATTTTGTGCTAATTGCATAAAACTTTTGAGTCGGCAGCTTTTTTAGGGTCTGTCTGGTTACGCCACTCAAACAATTATTTTTTTTCATGCCTTAAAGTTTAAACCTCCTTCGAACCCCTGGTAACAGGAACACTTCCTTCCAATCTATTGCGCAGTCAGCGTACTGACCAGCACCCTGTGCCCTATCACTAATATTTTAACTATTTAGTCATCTGCTACTTGAATAGGAGACCTAAGTATAACCAATATGTGTTGTTTGATTGGCCCTGTTTTGTTTGTCCTTTCCACTGTCAAAATTTACTCGGGGGGGCGCCAACGAAGTTGGTAAACCGGTTTAGCGAAAAATTTAATCTAGAGCTTTTCTCCTCAATACCTACTTTCCCTGCTGATAAGGCGGAATTTGTTTGCCGTGGTACTTGCGTCCTGCGCAGCTCAGTATTAATTGAGAAAACAATAAAGGTTACGCTGGTGCTTTGCCTCGCATTGTAACGAATTCAAGCTCTAAAAACTGAAGTGAACTGAATGTAATTGATCGGAAGATAAAAAATTGTGGCAGTCATGTGATATTCACCCCGGGGGGGGGGGGGGCACTTGTCTTCAAAGGGTAGATTTGTCCGGACCGAGGGTGTGAAAATAAAGGCACTGGTTGAGCTTCTACATAAAATGACTAAATATACAAAAGGCACAAAAAGGCGTTTCATATTCGTTTCAATGCAAATTTCACTTTAGTTTCACATTTATTGATTTTGAGAAGCAATTTGCCCTTGCCACAATCACTACAATCAAACTTACTTTTGTAAATTTTCCTGTAAAATTATAGTTTTATTTATTTGCAACAACAGTTCTCATTTTAAAATTAATCCTGCTGACCGAGATTTGGTTAGATCCCCAGCAGGTCCTCAGGACTGCTGGTGACGATAAACCACTTCAAGAGGCCACAGGAATAATTATTTTTTTAAATATTTTTAAAACACCTAAAAACATTGGACAAATAAAATTTCACAGAAATATCCACAAACAATCAAACTCAATGTTGGGGCTAAACTCATTCTCGAAAAAGCAACTCCTTAGATCATTTGGCACAGCACATTACGACTCAAGATTTCGGACCCGACTTCCATTTTGTTTAATCTTAAAACTTACCTAAATTTAATAATCCTTAAGTACCTAAATGACAACTCAATGGGCGTACACGTCATTCCACCCAATTGCCAACGCCTTCAAATTTGCATAAACGGCATTGTGCATGCAAACCTCATGACATTCACTGATAATATTCAATAACAATCTTAAATTAGAATCTGTGCAAACTGCAAATATTGGGCGGGGCTTTATTTACATGGAGGGCCCAGCCACCCAATATGCCAATTATTTAGTTTAGTGCAAACAAATTTATAACAATTGCAATCATGAGCGGGACTTTATATACTATACAGACGCCGCCAGCCACTCATGATGCCAAACAAACAAATACGAAACGCTTACATATCAAACTCATTGTTG
>JAMKCH010007511.1:0-29880 GCA_023653785.1 Ophioderma brevispina | reverse complement strand
CTCATCCACAACAGACACAGACATCAACAACATCAATACAGACTACATGGACAACGTAATCCATGTGTCTTTCTGCCTTAAGGCAGGCGGCACAAAAGGAATACCAAATGTAAATAACCTGCGTGGGTAAACCTGTCAACCAATTTTTTTTAAAGGGTTTCTAAATCTATTTGGGCTCAAAGACCATATGGCCATTTTCCCTCCTGTGATTCTGCATGCTATTAATACATGTTCATGTAGTAAATGTTATTATAACAAACCATGACACTTCATTTGATTTATACGATAAAGGATTAACAGGATAATTTATGTTGCAACTGAAAAAATTATTCTGATTAATCCCCAAAAGTCGAAAAAGACATACACGAAAAAGTCAATTTAAAAAAATAAAACTTACAGGAAGAAATTACCAAATATCATAAATCAAAGCCAGGTGCCATTGGCACTATGAAATTAATTGAGCATCAGAGAAATCACAAGCTGCATGTACTTTGACATAGCATGTGTACCACAAATTTTTAAGCCGAAAAGCATGGCCAAGGCCGTTAAATTTTGGGTAATACAAAAGCCATACATGTACATGGTACCGTAAGAGAAACGGAGCAGTTCTCAACCGCTTATGAATTTGGATTAGTGTTCTTCTTCATGGACATGAGGATATAACTTTGTTTCCAATCAGTGGATTAAAGAGGTCTTTGCATACACTATACACCCGCAGTACACAAAGTTACCAGTTGACATTAGCTTCACTATTTACAGCCTGTCTCAAACAAATGGTGACCATCATAAAAAAATTGGTAAATATGAAATTTCAAAATAATTCATTCTTACTTGGCATAATATTAAAGAACAAAGACTAGGCTTTTCCAATGGTGTTTGTTTCAATCTGTATTGCTCTGGGTGTACAGACAATCCAGAGATATCAGTCAATTTAATGCAATATAGCCAAATCGAATTTTGTGCCACTTTTTATGCAATGGGCAGAGCTGCTTCGCCATTTATGCAACGCTGTCTTGAAGCTCAAACAAAGATTGCAACTTGGACGAGAACAAACACAAGATAAGTAAACCAAAGACTAAGTTTAATAGTCAACTATCAGTTCACTGATTAATATCTTCCTTCATAAATAATAAACAATACAAATATTTATTGCAAGTCAATGAAATTGGAAACTTTTAAAATTTATTGAAAAAGTGATTTCTGTTAAAACTCATGCCAGAAGGGAATTGTAATTGCAACCAAAATAAACACTCCAAATCCCCAAGAAGATGGGTTTTTTTAAAATATTGCACTCTCTTGGTGCATTTACTAATTTCTGAAGTCAAGTCAATACAAAATTGAAATTTGGAAAGCAAAAGTATCAAAGTGTGGTAGGAACTTGCGTTTCATGATATCAAAGACCATAAAAACTCTCTCCTTTCAGGTTTGTGTTATGCCGGCCTGTCATCATGGCTCTTCTAACAAACAGTGTGTCGAATGTTATATTCACTTTATCTTAAATCCAGAACTTTTGACTTAACTTCCAACATTACGTAACTTTTAGAGTTTCTTATGAAGTTAATACCTTTTTAAAGACTTTCATATCTGTTTCAAGTGTGAATAACTCTTATGTTTAACAAAATCGTCACGTTTTTCACTCAACCAGAAGAAAGTGGCACAAACCGATTTTTGATGTTCCGCAGTAAACTGGAGTTATCTCTCATTGAAACAAGCAAAAGAAATGTGAACAAGAAAAATCCTGGAAAGGCTGATCTTTTTTCTTTAATTGTTGTGATATACAACACGACTTACGTATGGTGAGCACTAATATTGAAAAAAATCGGTTATTGATTGTACCCATTTTTTTTGAGACAGGTGTATATCAATGTCTACAAATTCTCAGATCACACAACGAAAAATGTTTGGACGTTATTCCAGCCAAAACCTTATACAGGAACATTTATTATTTTATTCAGAATGCAGCACAAAAAGCATGTTTGGTAAATGTAACCTACCACTGCACCTTTAACAAGGGGTACAAATAGCCTTACAGCAGAAGTATGCACTAGGTTTTTTAAAAAAACACTGCATTTAGTCTACATACAGTAATTTCATTCATTTTACACCAAGAGTCATAAGAACCTTTGAGGTCAAAATTGGTTAAGAGTCAAAAATTTTGACAACCGTTGATTTTTTTTTAACCGTGGGCTTTACACATAGCCCAAAGCTTGGGCCTTAACACAAGGCAGTACTCTTTATATGAAGCTTTAATTGTAAACAATGGCATGGCCCTGTAATTGGTAAATAAATGAGTGACAACAATTGAAAAGAAGAACCCATTAATTAAAATTAAATGACTGTAACTGAACAATGACCTGTATTTGTAAATGAATGACCCATTATTTGTAAAAAAAAGAACAGCCCTTTAATTGTTAATAAAGACCCTTAATGGTTAAATAAGGAGTAACCTTAATTGGTAAATGAAGGAATGACCCTATAGTTGGTGAATGAAGGAATTGCCTTTTAATTAGGTAAAATGCAGGAGTGACCCTTTAAATGGGTAAATGAATGACCCTGAAAATTGGATAACGGAATGACCCTTTTTAAAATTGTTAAATGGGGGAATGACCCTTTAATTGTAAATGGTGAGAATGACCTGTAAATAAATTGATGACCCTCTTGCTTGGCCAATGAAGGAATTACCCTATAATTGCTAAGGGGAATGACCCATAATAATTGGTACATTTTGGTAAATGCAGGAATGACCCCTTTAATTGGGCAAATAAAGGAAAGGCCACCTTTAACTTGAAGGGATGCCTTTACTTGCAGCTGAGAATGCCCTGCACCTTACACAGTTTAAACATTAGCTATACAAATATATTGCAGTTGAAAACAATTCAGAATCCACCAGAAAAAAATCATCAAGGAAGAAAAAAAAAACAACGTTCGACGAACGTTTGTGTCGTGTGGCCCGATGAGATTCATGTATGAGGGGGATCAAAAGTCTCTAGGCACAGGAAGGCCACAACGTAATCACCACCACACGAAAGTCAATCGTCTCCAAACATCGTTAATGTATAGAAACAGTGGGTCATTATATATGTAAACAGGCCCAACATTCCCACCAGCAAATACACACCCATTTAAACAATCTACTGTACAGATATGTGCCGTTTGCGTCGCAGACGACACATCATACATAAAAATTTGTGCACAACTAAAGTAGAATCAGGGATCCTAAATAAAATCGGGATAGGACACCTGATCACAAGTGGGATTCATACTCCCACAGTGATCTGCATAATCCGTTACTTATGGATCGCCTTTGCTACGGGGCGCTGTTCCGATACGCATTCCCGATTACGTCCATACCTACTAGCATAAATAACATGTTACTATCCGTACATGGTGGCGCTATTACTATGCAAAATATTAATCCTGAAAAGAAACTAAAAATTTTATTTTTTAACATGTTGAAAAGTGATTTTTTTTCTAATGTATTAAAGAAGGCCATCAAAATTTAGGGTTGGGATTTATTCGTTTTATGTAAAATACGATATACGGCCTAACCTTATCATTACAAAGTCTCCGTTAAGGTGGTATTATATAATTTTTCATCCGGCCGATGATTAACATTTTTGGGCTTTTCTTTTCAAGATTCATCTCACTCTATGACTATGCCTGCGATCGTCTATGGGCATTTGTACAAGTGTCCACCCGCCTGGTAGAATAGAGGTAAAGTTAGAATGGTCATGCTAGACTAACTCAATCCTCAATGTGAACCCATCTCAAAGAAAAAAAACTACATTGCATACACGAACAGACAATGAATGTGCGTTTTATTTTCTGTTTCAAAATTGTAAAAAAAGCAACACATTTATTATGATGTCTGTACATAACCACAGCAAAATAGGCTGAAATGAGGTGTGCAAGCTATATGCCTAGCCAATTTAGCCTCATTACAGAGCACTGTGATCAAAGGACCCTCCTTATTGTCTTGGACGCCCGCAAAACCGAAAAAGCCACTTCCAAAAACCTTCAACAGCACAGATAGAAAATCTCAACCTTTTTAAGGCAAATTGGGAACAAGACTCACAAACACCCTTTAATCACATAATTGTAGTGTTTCAGATTTGGCAGAGCTATTGCGCATAACCAGGGATTGCCAGAGAGAGCCCATGTTTTAAAGAGCATAAATTAAAATTTGAATAACAGCTAATGATACATTATCAAATAACAACTTGTAAAGATTTTAAACAGTGAGAGATGAGAAAAAAAAAGTGACCCATTAACTAAGTACCGTACGCAATCGTGGTGACCCCTGTACATTTGTACACGCAAGTAAAACAGGCGTAAAAGAAATAAATTGAAGGTTATGGGCCACTGCGTTTAAAAGTGCGTGACCTGAAATACTTTTATATCCCCAATAACCTGAAGTAGCGGTGACCCTAGCTTTGACATTAGACAAAGGCCTAAAATTTTTTTCTCTCACCGTCACCCTGAGCTTTAGGACTCCCAAATGTCTTCTTTCCCCCCCCAAAATCATGTACAGACCAAAAAAGTGGTTTTTTAAAATTAAAATGGTCAACATCAACAACAACACAGTAGTGAATAGGACTTTTGGAATGTACATTTAATATCACATCCACCACATAAAAAACCGGGAGTTTATTTCCAACAACATTTGATGGCTCATCAGAATTTAGGGGATAAATCATAATTCAATATCCTACCCTGCCACCACATCTGACACACATGTCATACCCGTCCACCAAGGCCGCTAAATTCACTGCAGGTGGTAGGGTCTATCATCACTTCGTCCAATTCCATTTCGTTTTCGTCTAATACCACTTGGGTCTAAAACCTTTTCGTCTAAAATCAGATTGTCTAATTGCCACTTAGGCTAATATCCACTTAGTCTATTGTCACTTGATTTAATAACCAGATGGTGTCTAATGCCACTTTGTCTAAAACCATTTCGGCTAATATCCCAATAGGTCTAATTTCCACTTCGTCTAATATCATTTGGTCCTACACCCATTTTTCTAATAACCATTTGGGTATAATACCCATTTAGTCTAACCCATTTTGTCTAACCCATTTCGTCTAATATACAGTTGGCTAATTACCATTTAGTCTCAACCCAATTTGTCTAAACCCATTCTCTAATGATCAGTTGGTCTATTACCATTTAGTCTAAACCAATTTTGTCCTAACCCCTTTCGTCTATGACCATTTGGTCTAATACCCATTTAGTCTAAACCCCTTTTGCCCTAAACCCATTTCGGCTAATGATCAGTTGATCTAAGAACCATTTAGTCTAAACGCCAAAAAGAATGATATAATGGCCGTCAATGAGGAAGAATATCATCAATCTACACTGCCCGAAACCGGAGTGTTTTACACTTTAAGTTGCCCAAGCTAACAACTTCCGTTAGTGCCCAAGGGGGGGGGGTTCCTATGGACCCCACCCAGATAACCACTTTCCCGTGGGAGTTGCAAATAAATGGTGGTCACGTAAGAACGCACATACCCACAATAAAAATGTAATCCGACCTTTGACCTATGACCTATGGCCGCATGAAATTGGTTCCCTCTTCGACAAGAGTGGTTCGCACATTTCCCTCCCCCCCAGCACTCCACTATAAGTTTTGAACCAAAATAATTCATATATCTACTCTAGAATACCAATTAATTAATCATTGCAAAATATAACAAATTTACTACCATCTTGTATTTTTTCTCAGAACTTCAAATCGCCTTATTTTTCCCATAGACTTACAATTTTAAGAGCACGGCATGACAAAATTATGATGCTATCAGCATATAAAAGTTTTTATTTGATTTAATATTAGTAAGTATTAATTAATTAACCCTCCCTAAGGTAATATCTAAGGCAAATAATCCAGATTTTAATTATTACTTTAATTGTTATTATAAATATCTTTGATTTTTTCACTCCCGTTAGTGCCGGCAAGGGGGGGGGGGGGGTTTCCTAGGGACCCAACCTAATTATTCGAATGAAGCCTGGCGGATTTATTATTTTTTTTTATCGGAGAAGCGTATTCATAAATCAGACAATTAGCAAAAAACTCCTTGAAAAATTTGATTGCGTAACCGAAAAATCGCAAAAAAAATATCAATTTGGGTCTATGGAACTCCCCTTGGTGCACTTAAGGTTAACTTTAACACCATGGGTGTTGTAATTTTAACCTCTTCTGGAGTCAATACGGGACAACTCCCTGGGGTTTAGATTCACCATGTAGTGTTATTTAACCAAATTTTGGTTTTACCACGTATGATGTAAACACTGCTTGGTGTTAATTTACACAACAATATGGTGTTAATCATTTTTTAACCCTGCCGGTGCCAATTGACACTATGGTGTAATTTAACACTCTCGCCGGAGTACATACGGGACCACTCCCTCTGGTGTAAATTAACACCAAATTTGGGTGTTAACCATTATATTTGTACCGTGTGATATTTTAGGTAGAAAATGTTTGATTTTGTTATTTTGTTCTTTCTATTATAACTGCTTGCCTCTAACAATTTATCATAAACAGAACACCAACATCCATAATTTAAAAATTATGCAGCAACACCGAGTGGCGTTAAATCCTAAATTTCAACACCACAAACTAACACCAATAAGCTTGATCTCTCACAAAAAAAAATTTGGGTGGGGACAAGCCACCGATTTTGGTGTTTCAAATTTTAACACCCGTTTTTGCAATGTAATCTGCCTACAGACCCAGTACCCAACTCAGAGAGGTCAGGGACTTCAGATACCATAGGATCCTATGCTGCCCACAGCCAAGACTTCCTGTCACCTGGTCATCTTCCACTCAGCCAGCGAAGTTTTGTGAAGCGTATGTAGATGATCCTGTTGGAGACCTAGACGCACGCACCTCACCAGGCTTTTTTTATGCGAGTACAAACACACTCTGGCCTGAAGCACATGTCCCAAAGCAGTGTCCCATTCTCCAAGGATTATTTTCTAATTCCGAAGATTGGGTCCGAAGATGGTGGTCCTTATTCAGAGAAAAATTGAATGCCCTGACAGGCAGAGGTTGGAATACGGTTTCCAACCTGGACGCGGTATCTTAGGAATTAAGTATCAAATATGTAAACTATACTATACGTCTTGAGGAATTATTGTCCAGATTCAAGGTAGAATTACGATTCTTAGGAGTTATGTCCAAGCCCGACGAGGACGGACTATTAGTCCGTGGGATCATTGTCCATGTTTGTAGGATAAACTACTGGTTCTTAGGAATTGTGTTCAAATCCGAGGATGTTAAAATCGAACAAGATTTCACACTCATATTACGAGTCAGTGTCAGTCTGATTAGATTCAAGCAAATGATAATAAAGAAATAAATGAAAATAATAAAAACAACGTCAAAAGTGCCCTGTTCGTTTTCGGCTACAAAGGAAGTGGAAAAGGGTATTTCTTGTCTAAACCTTAATAATTAGTAAAGTAGACTGTAATACAACTGGGCTCGCATGGAACAAAATAAACTTAAATACAAAAAATGCCACAAACAGATTTTAATTGGATTCAGTTTGTAAAATATTTTTCTATTGTATTGGCTGTGTTGCTAGGCTAAGGACACCACAAAATCAATACTATAGCATTTTCCGCCTTCATGCGGCACATACCATTTTTTCTTATAGTGACTCGGGAGACGCCTCAAGTAACTTTAGTCTAAATCCTCACAAATATGTTCTCGCTATAAAATCTGAGAACCCAAAAAGGTTTTCTAACAGAACCATAAAAGGTACTATACCCATTTAAAAAACTCGTTTTTGGTTCGTTGAAGACCCTTAATCTTGTCTTACCACGCCTTTTATTAAATGTTTACCAAGGGGGTGGGTGACCGGGCGCGTGGTTACCACCCGTCTTTGGATTTCGATGTCTTTTGTTACCAGTGGAATTATATGTCTTTTTCCTTCCATTGATCCAAAATAAGTACCAACATACCTGTATGGCGGTCACACTGACGTCATAATCCACGAATCGGCAAATTGGTATTTGTATAGAAATAGACGAAAATCCAATTTTTTGCGCATGTGTTTTGGAAAATAACGTAAAATTATGGAAAATGCATTTTTTGGAATGGGTTTGAGTGTGTAAATACTCTGGAAGGAAATGAGTACACAATGAAAAATTGAGAGATGTATTATGATATAGGCCTAATCTTTAAAAATAATAAAGGGGCTCCGTACTCCTAGGGCCAGAGGTCCCGAAGGACGACTATCCCCAGGAACCACAATCCCCGCACTATTCTCTAGGGGGATATATCTGTCACCGTGTATATAATTTGTTTAGGTTTCAAAATGTAAATTTGTTGTCCCGGGAGGGGGGGGGGCACTTTTAAAGGTGGATATGATGCGTGAACACGGACTTACAAAATGCCCCTACGAGTATTTCCACCGACTAAGAACATACCCTAAACAAATATTGTTTTGTCAGTCCTTTGCCTACCATAACAATTAGTATTCAATGCATTGCGCATTAATATAAAAAAATGCAGCCTTTTGTCTTGAATTAGCTTGCTTTAACAATATTTTTGATGGTTTTATATCTTGCGTAATTTAGTATTCATAACTATGTACGTGCATTCACAATGTTAGGGTTAAGAAAGAACTACTTTTTTCCGTATTTTTGGCTTTTATTGACACTAATCAATGCACACGCATACACCGCCTGTTGGAAAAACGGGACCCTTTTTACGCTTTTCTTGTTCACGCATCATATCCCCTTGAATAACAACAAGTCCCTCCCGGAATTTGTTAAAAAACCCACTTCCTAGATTGCTTTTGGAATATACAGGGTTAGAACCTTTGGAACTCATGAAATCCAAAATTTATACGTCGCTAATGGTTTACGCGTTAACGCGAAATCTTGACGAAAATTCTTCTTATTTTTTTTATAATTAGTAATATCAAGCAATATTTTCGTATTTCGTATTGCAACTCGTTGCAGCTGAAGAATCTACTGTAAATGTTATTTCTTATCTTTTGCCCTACGAGGACGAACAAAGATTATTACAAAAGACTGTCGTAGCACCTGGACAAGTTCCCAGAGATATGTGATAGCATGTTTCCAAGCCATCAGGAATTTAGTTCAATGTCCCCACCCCGGGGGGCACTCCCATCTTGGATGTGACGCGCATGTAAGGCTGTTTAGACCCCATTGTTTGAGCATCTTCTGTCGTCACCCAAAGACTCTAATAATGTTGGCAATGTCACCCCATGCAAGACCCACATATTTTTTTTAAATTTTACCAAACTGTCACCCAAAGACCCCTAATTTGGGAATATTTTCACTCACAACCCGATTTTGGGTGAAATATTTGCAAAATTTTCTATAGATTTGCAAATTTTTGGGCTCTCACCCACAAGACCCCTGATTTTTTTAGTCATCTGTCACCCGCATCCGCCAGAGTTTTCTGAGTCCATTAATCACACCCATATCCATTTCATATGTGGATTGCCCCGCCCCCCCCCATCTCTCATGACAATTTTGTCAATTAATACACTGCGATGTTTTGGGTAGACAAGATAAAGATGAACATGAGCTGGAAACTAAAAGTTTTAAACACATATACCCTACTTTAATTTCACACAATAGTTGTTAACATTTTGAAATTAAATTTCTAGACTTTAATGGTTCCGGGGTTAAAAATATAGGCAAACGCGAAAGGCGAAAAGTGTTTTTATTGCTTTTGACCCATTTTAATTTTTTTTTCGGCCGTAAAACTTTCCTCCTTTTTTTGAGTGTTTCTTTTTAAAATTTTCCAATTGATCAAATTTTCAAAAATCTAAAATAATACATATTAATATTAATAATTAATGCTCCAAAACACAATAATAATTGTCAAGCAATGGCGCGCGGTCCTTCTGAGACAACTTGTTTTTGTTCACTGTAAAATTTATTTTACTCTGTTGAGTAAAAATGTCACAGCTCTTAATGTTGATTAAAATCTTAGGTCAAAGTTGAGTACACCTTACTCATTGTTGACTAATTCTTAGTCATTGTTGGACAAAGGTCCCTCAGCTTTGCCTAAGGTTTACTCGACTTTGCCTAAGATTTGACTCAACATTACGACTGTACCTTTTTTACTCACCTTTTTTGGAGTGTTTGTTTGTTGTTTTGTTTTCTTACTTATAACTCTCCAATTTGTTATTCATGAAACCTAAGTACGCTGAATATTTGGAAGCCGAACGAGATGTATACTGCGGTGTATCCGTAAAAAAGGCTATTTTTTCAGAGTATTGGTCCACCCAAACCATTTTTTAAGGCATGATCAACTGAAAGGACTAGGCTTTAAGATTTACCTTTGTAATAATTTTGCATTTCCTTTATCATTTTAGTTTAGAAAAAAGCTGTTTTCACTTTGCAAAAGTCTTTCAAATTAGTTCTAACCATGTGGCCAAAATATGCCAGGTCAGATCTCGATTGCTATGTTATATGCTATTTATTTAGATAAGAAATAAGACGAAAAGGAAAAACGAAATACATAACACACCAAAATACATTTTAAGATGTCAACCTTGCAACCAATGTTCTGTGTTAACAAACAGAATTTTGACAAGCATAAAATTATGAAAGGTCAACTTAATTTCATCATCATCATCAGCCTTTTTGTCTGTCACTGTTGGACGAAAGCCTAACATGTTCATGATGGATTCGGCCTACCCCTTACACGATGGCCTAGTGCGGGTGGAAAGGGACCTTGTACTAGAGGAGAGTGCAGGTACAGACCGGGGGTCCATACTCGTTTCGATAAGGTCTGCACTTTTAGGTGGCAGGAATGAAGCCCCTGATGACAGCGGACAACAGCTTTACATGACTCCGAACCATGGGGGGCGGGCAGCCATTGCATACACCTGCCACATTTTACGCAATGGGTGGAAGCGAGGATAAATTCCATTATATTTCTCCATAATAACACTGCTGTGCAATTATGCAATTTCCGACATTATACGAAACTATTTAAGTATGACCAAGAAACCTGCCTCTTGCGGGGCTCGAACCATGGTCGCTCGGTCGATTTTATACTCGCTCGGTCACCTCGCCCTCTCTCGACTTCATTTCAACATATACAATTATGTTTGAAATGTGTGAATGGGCAATGTTTCAGAAAAGGTTAGGTAAACGTATAAAAAAGGTCTGAAATTCGGAAAAAATATGTGCAACGTCATTCGTGTTTGTTATTTATATGGTTAAATATGGTCCCTCTGTTTCTACATGCATTAGACAAAATGAATAGTAGCGAAATGGGATTGAGACGAAATGGCATTAGTCGAAATGGGCTTAGATAATCTGGTTGATTAGACCAAAGTGGTAAGTAGACGAAATGACATTAGACTAAATGGTTTTAGACACATCTGGTTGATTAGACAGAGTGGTCAGTAGACGAAATGACATTAGACGAATGGTTTTATACAATTCTGGTGATTAGACCAAAGAGGCAGTAGACGAAATGGAATTAGACGAAATGGTTTTAGGCAATCTGATGATAGACCAAATGGGTAGTAGACGAAATGGCATTAGACGAAATGGTTGAGAACCGAGGTGTGATACCAACTGGGCATTATACGAAAAGGTATTAGCCGATGCATGGATTGATTAGCCCGAAATGGTATTTAGTCTAAATGGTTAATAGACCAAATGAAACTTAGAGTAGGGGGGGGAGGACGAGGACTTTGTCCTTGTACCCCCCGCCTTTCATTGTCTGTCGTTCGTTATCCTCGCATTTGTCCCTCCCGCGCTCTTTTTTGTATTTTAGACCAAAATGGGGATAGAATATCTGGATATTAGACGAAAAGGATATTAGACGAAGTGGCAAATCCCCGGTGGTAGCACAATAAAAAGTTTAATGGATACCCACGACATGAACATCTAATGAAGCTCAACATGAAGTTGCTGAACTTATTTCTAGTCTGGCTACACATGTACAGTTATAAATTCAGATCACAAAATGTCATTCATAACAGTATATTTACTGGTTTTCTGCCACTGATTATTAAGGTAAATATGGAAAGAATTAGGTATTCTGCAATAGGCCACGAATTCGGCAACGTAAGGAAAAACCGCATGCAAAGGTGTCGAATTTTAAGTGGTGCAGAAACACCAAATTAATCCAGTAGATATAAACAGAATAAATATTTACGGCATTAGAACCCAGTCTGACAATAAGGCACAAAAAAAAAATTAGCTTGCCAACTAAGTGTTAGCCACTGACTGGGGTGAATTCTGCATTAGTCACCGCCCCCAACATGTAATCTTTCCATCAAGAATGACGAATTCAGAGGGTGGTTTGGCACACCCAAAATTATGTCCCCAAGCTGGCCGATATTACCAAATTCAGTGAATGAAAAAAACTCGCTGCAACATCAGTGAGACAATATGAAACTGCTGGAATTTTTTTCATTTTCTCAGATCAGGGCTACCATTAATTCCAGATCACAGAATACAGTAAGGCATATCAAAAATTTGCAGCATAAATAGCTGGCGTCCAGCTGGGGATGAATTCAACACTCCGCCACCATCCCCTCCCCCAACACACAATCCATTCCACCAGGGATGCCGAATTCAGTGGGCGGCAGCACAACACAAAATTCCGTGCAAGACTTGGTACTGTGCCGTCATCCCATGAACCCCGGCAGCCCCATGGAACAAACCGAATGCCGAAGGATGTGGCGTCAGATTACTGAATTCATGCCCAAAATTCTTCCCTGATCTGGGACGGTAACCGCAAACGGGTTCATGCCATGCATATAGAAAACATTTTAAGTGTGTGAGAATTAATTTCCTGGCGGCCTACATGTATATGAGTCAACATGAAATCGCAGACTTATTTTCATTTCCAAGCTGCCATGATTATTAGTTCCAAATCACGGGATGTATCTTTGCCATGGGGCATTCTGTTGACCTCTATCGCGGTACTCCATGACTACCTTTGTACCTACAGTTTTAATTCTTGTTTGCTTTTCCATTATTCCTAAGATCACGAGCTTTGGCAGACAGCTTACCGCGTTCCTGTTTCATTTTAGGGGGCAAGTCTGTATACACCGACACTGGTCTTCTAGTATTATTAAAAGGTCTTCTTTTTGCGAGGGACAAAATCCACTCTCTGTCAGACATGTATACGAATCTGGCTATAATCGGGTCTGGTCCAGCATTACCAGCAGGGATGTTGCGGCGTGGCAGTCTGTGAACATTAGCTAGGGAAATTCCGTCTGCCTCTGCCTGGGACATACCAAACTCAGTCTGTAGTACTTCTCTGATAACATATACACATTATCCTCTGGTTGCCCTTCTCTACCCCATAAAATAGTAAGTTTGATTTCCTATCGTGGATTTTTTTAAGCAGCATAGCTTCCTCGATACTCTTTAAATTATTGTCCACCTTTTGCTCCAATGGTCTTTATTTTATCGAGTTCAGGAGTTTCCAAGTCATTTGTATGGGTTGAAGTGCTGTTTCAAATTCGTCGACTTTCTGCTCACATTTTTCAATACTGTTCTCAAGTCAACTATTTCTACTTGCATATCGTCCAGACGTTTGCTCAAGTTTCCTTCAATTCGGAGCATATCTCCCTTAATGTTCGCATATCCCCATACTTGGGTGCGCGGTAGCAATGTTTGAAGTTCTCACAGGTGCGTGCGTGGGGCATAATTTCTGATTTTTGAGGAGAAGTGCCGTCGCCACTATCTAGTTCCGATTCTTTTGCCTGATTTTTCCACTTCTGACGTCTTTTTTGCTCCGTCTGAAGCTTGGCTGAATTTCTTAAAATATAACCCGTTATTTTGTTTCCACCTCGTTGTTGACCGCTCATTATTGGCGTGATAAATTGGTTGGCCGCGAGAGAACAAATACACACGTCCGCTCTCATGGCTGCCATCGATACCATGAAACATGTTGGTCACCATCTAGAATTCTCTCCATTGCTATCAAAACGGAAGTCCAAGACACGATGTTCTAATGGCCAACGACACTAACACTTTATGTTACAACCATTGTAATATTTTAATATCAGTTAAAGCTTCATGATACTTAGCGTTTCTATGATTTTGCAATAATTATGTCATATTAATTTGCATAAATGATATATTAAAATGCAATCAGAAAAATTGGCACATCGATTTTTTTTTTCATAAAGTGGTTAATGTATAATGGAATCCAATAAAAAAAATTAGAAAATAAAAACACGAAAGGTCCAAGGGAACCAGGTCCTTAACATATGGATCTGAACTATTAGGCCTATAGTTCAGCTGTTAAGCTCTCTATATTGAGAATTGTGCACTTTGTGATAAAAGTACAAAAGTTCCACAGTTGTAGCATTGGCTAAGACTAACTTTCAGATATGTGCCCAATCTCGGATTAGATGTCCATGTTGCCACGAGAGGGCGCTTTCAAAAATGGCGCCAAATTTCATAATATCACAAATAAAGGGATTCTCTTACCATTATGAGCTGAAACTGTTTGATTGGGGATATTTCATATTCAGGATCATCTGAGCCATTCTGAGATAAGCAAAAATGATATACTCCTGGTGCAAAAAAACCATACTGACGGATGTAGTAAACGGGCCTCTTACATTCCAATCATGCGTTCCTTAGCAAAAATCTGAGCATGCTGATTTCTGTACAAATTTATGAATGGGAAATGTAACTAACCAACTTTTCTGTAATTACCAAGACATGCCATCCTTGTTAAGGCCGTATCTTTGTTTTGTATCGATAAAGGAATTATAAGGATGACAGGAGTGTTTTTAGAAACTCGTAATCACTGATGCAGAGCATTGCATCATTATTCAAATCAAAAAACATCCTTATCATCAGTTAAAGGTGCCAAAGGGAGATTTCAAAATGACAGGTGTCCCAAAAAATTTTAAAATTCTGATTTTGGCACTGCACTGGTGTAAAGCTTTATATCAAAAAATATCCCACATGTGAAGGATTAAGTGAAAACTATTTCTTGGTACAAAATTTTTGGAAATTCTAATTTTGTATGGAGCAATACGAAATCAGCCTATGTTGTCTATTGAAATTTAAGCTATACAAATCGCCTTTTGTTTAATTTAAAGTGTTTCTGTAACCAGATAACAAGTAGGGAAATATATGGAGCATCTAATCTATATCGTCGCGGGGCGGGAAAAAAAGCCTCATATGTGCATTTGACCTAAAAGCCCAAAACAAAATGTAGTAAAACGGTTACATGACAAAACCTCATATGTAACATTTTCGAGAGACAACAAAAAAATGAAGAATTGCTGTAATGCCATGGTACTGAAAAGGTTTCCTTTATAAATATATTTAGGTAATGATTATTCAAGATTCTGAAATAAGTGCCAGATGATGTAATATTCAGGATTGGCATGAAATTAAAGTAGACACCCGATGTGAATAAAATGAAAATATGAGGGTGAGAATGGGGACAAATTGGAAATATGAGGTGTTGGAAGTGGACCTCGTTGTCCCTGTGGAGGAGGGGGGGGAAAGTGAGGGACCCCCCTTCCCCTTTTTTTCCCTTTCTCCCCCTTTTACCCCCTTCCCCTTTTTTTTTTACCCCTCCTTTCTGGAGTTAAATATGAGGTTTTTCCCGCCCAGCGACGATATGAGATCACTACAATCACAGAAAACATGGATGACTTGAAATCTCTCGTGGCACCTTTAAGCCTACAAAAAGGCACAATAGTAGAGGGTCTTTTTGCCACAGGAGTATTTTTTGTTTGTTTACGTGAGGGCACTTAAAAATGACAGCCGATTCTTTACTTATAGCACGAGTATTATTTTACATATTTTATGAGAGTGGCTCTATCCAACAACATGATTTAGAAAGTTCTGTGTCAATGAATTTTGATAGCCATTCAGAGAACACCGCCATATATCCGCTTCTTGAATGTACACTTGAAATGAGGGGGTATACTCAGTGAATCTGAAAACACGCAATCCTTCATTTTGGCAAGACCTTCTAGCTCCATTTGGCAGGTAATAGAGGGGAATTTGGAGATAAGCTGAATGTGTTATCTCGTACTAACAGGTTGGGCTGTCGGTCAGAACCATTCCACATTTGGCCTTGAAGCAGAAAACCTCTTGTGTGTAATTACTAGATAATATCTAGAGGAAAAGCTGTAAAGATATATGAATAGATGAGAAATATCAAACTCAAAATTGCTTCTTTGCGCCACCCAGACGGATGCATACAAGCAGGTGCCCATTGGAACTCAAGAGTAATGTTGCTGCTACGTTTATGTCGGATCACCACTTCCACCAGTGGTAGTATGGTCATGTCCGGACCACTTGCTGAACCCCATCCAGAAACCCACGCAGGTACTTTGTCCTTCTCCATAACTTTTGTTATGACTGTAAATGTATGTTTTGTTCACTTAAGCAATAAAAAAGCGAAAAAGAATGTTGAAACTCTTTTTCCTAAACCTCTGGCTAACCAGAGAGCCTAATAGTCTTCGGTTGTAGGACAGATGTAAAAAAATGTTCCTTTAAGAGGGAGATGTTGGTGGCTGGATTTTAGCGTGAGACTGACACTGATCTTGTTGATGACGTGATGGTAGATGGGATTTAATTGGCTCTAAGCTCAATGCATAGGTTAGTGACTGCTTGTATTATAAGATTATAGGTAGTATAGGAAGCTCAACATCTGAGTGTAGGCAAACACTAAATAGATTACGAGGTCTTGAAAAGACTCACAGTCAAACATTGTTTAGTGATCGATTGTGTGTTTAATTTCATGGGCATAACTGTACGCGATAGGTGCTTGACACTTGCTGCGCACATGATTGTTACCACAATGTACTGTAGTGTTGTGAAAGGAGAATTGACCTGTCAAGCTTTACTCCAGTAGTAGTAGGTTGAAAATTCAAGTCTTATGTTGTGACATATACATTACTCCTCTAGCTCACGTCTATCTTCACAGTTGTTTAGATGAAGGCCTGTTGATACTCTTTAATTTCAAGTATATGTGCTTTCTTGGTATTTACCAACGTGTTTATGGCCTTACCGAGGAAGCTTTTGATATAATTCAGCTCTGTGTTTTTCATCATGTGATGAGATCATCTAAAGACCTATTCTTGGAAATTGTCTCTGTAAGGTCAAGGATGAACCATGAAGCAGGGAAGACTTGGAGAGATCCTTGGAACACCCATTTCTGTCTAATTAGTGTCATCGATGTGGACGACGTTGAATTTGATAGCTATAATGTAGTGTGCTAGGAATGATCACTATAACAGTAGGCTTGATTACCAGGACCTCGATGCCATTACTGTGTCATACAAACCATCCAAATTGGTTTGTAGTTTGCACTAGTGCTGTAATTCTTTTGAATTTTGGTTGTGAGTGGACTTATTGAATGGGGCGGCGCCATCGTCTGCAAGGAGAGTGCCACCCTTCTCATTTGCCTCCAAGCAGTCATTGCTGCGTGTGTAAGTAAAGTTGCCTGGTCTGTGGTTGATCTGCAGAAGTCATCCTGTTCAATAAGGAGCTTAGGATCAATGCTGCCCGGGCCAATAGTGCACTCATATACCACTTCATTTGTCGCATAGAGCTGACACTTGCATTTCCAACCAATTCAGTGAAAAGGAGACCCTGTTCACCCTCCTGTTGCAAAAGAGATGCCTAATATCTAAACTAACATTCTGAAATTAACTTTACGTACATGACACCCAGAGGGTGTTGAGTCAATCACACAATGCCAATTTCAAAGGGGGGGAACCAGGGCTTCATGCCTCTCACCCTTCTTCACTACCTTCCGAAATTTCACCTCTTTAGGGTCATGTGATCCCAATAAATTCCTATCTTAACACATAAAAAACCCTGACTTAACGATTAATTTAGCCCACAAGTGTTAGTACTTAGGATTTTTAGCATGACTATGACTATGAAATATCTGGTGGTTCTTAAACTTTGGAACACTTTTTATCCCCAAGTAATGATGTGTGTTTGTACATACCGTATAGGAACAATCTAGATCCTTTGATTGATTAAAAAAACACCTCTGCATGACACCTAAATAGATATAAACACAGGAAATCCTTTTGTAGCATTTAATACGAACATGCACTGCACTAGGCAAATAATTGAGATAATGACACTAAAAGTTACTGCTTTCCAATTTATGTTGCTTGTTTTGTATGCTTAAACAGAGAAATGAGTCAAATGAAGACTATGAAATTGCACCCCTAAACCTGCCATGTAGGCCTAGATGGATAAATGGGTATCTTTTTAAAAGACATGGAAATTATGCATCCAGTGCGGTGAAGTCCCCATATGATGAAAAGGACAGCCTTTACTGCATTTTTCTGGATGGTGAAGACTTCATGGATGGTTCAGTGGTGTGTACCGACCGGGGGAATCGGGAAAAAGTGGCTTCTGGTTCGAAAAAGTGGCGATATGGCCAAAATGTATTTTTATCCCTTTTTTCGGGAATTTCGACCAATGTGAACCTAAATTGGCAAAATTAATGAGAATTTGGCAATTTTCGTCAAGCATTTTTCAGGCAAATCACCTCTGGCGGGTACGACTTAGGAATTTTGCCCCTTCGGATCAATGCCTCGGTACGTCACTGGATGGTTTGATTGGTCTCCTTGGCATGATGGGATTTGATGCATCCATGGCATAAGAAGTCATGGTCTGGATGTGAAAAATTACATTTGGGACCAACTGTGTAGAGATAGAGTTTGCACTCAAGCGCCCGCTTCTATGGCTGAATTTTTTTTTGGCGGCCATTTGAAAAGCGCCTCTTATGAATGCATCATTGAAATGTGAAGACATTACCAGATCGAGCAGATGATAAAAAATACATCAATATAATCTGAACATTGACATCTTTCAGGTGTACGTTGTATTTTAGGCATTTTGGGTGCCATTTTGAAAACTCCCTCTCCAGGCCATAGGGACAGGTACAAATGGGCACTATTACTAGGCGCAGAGTGGTTTTTCGGGCCACCTCTGCTGTCACAGAAAGTTGTTTACCAAAAATGTTCCTTGAAGTCTGAAGAATACAATCTGGGTGGGCCATTTTGCAGCCTGGAGTTAACAGTGACCTTTGACCAGAGAAAGGTCAATCCTCTTTTCCATTTATTTCAGAAAAATATGGACAAAATGTCTAAAATACTGAAAATGGTAAGAAACCTCTTTTAGAACATACAATTGACACTTGTACCATTTCATGGGTAAACTTAACTTCAAAAATAATTCATACCAATTTGAGATAAGTTAGCCTAAACCAACACCCCCACCCTTATCCATATGTATACCCACACCCCAATTTCCATCCACACCCACATTTGATTACTCTGTAAAAATGACCTTGACTGATTTTCGACCATTTTTTCCAAAAAAAGTAATTTTTGCATGGGATTTAAAAAACAAAAAGTTAATTGAGATTAAAAGTATATCAATGTATGGGATGGAGTAAGGATTAAAAAAGTAAATTTACACACCATCCTGTGAAAAACCCTGACGGATTTTGACTAGACTACTTGAACACCTCAGGCCAGTTTGCATTAAAATGGACGATTGAGTGATTTGCAATTTTGACTACAAATTGTCATTTTATCATTTTAATCAAATTCTTCTCTGAAACCAGTGTTATACTACTCATATATGGTTTACAATATAACTTGATTTTGGGGTATTGTGATTCATCAGGTTAGGCAGTTACCATGGCAACCACAATTTAAACCTTATTTTAAGCCCATTTTTGCAGTCACTGAGATCATTTGATGATGATGAGGCTTACAAAAATGGGGTAAATTGGCGTTCCCATGGTAAAGCTGCCCCAATTGAGAAGTCCAACAAAACTGGCCATTAAATGTAAAGTTTTGTATATTCAACACATCAGTTGTAAAAGAAATGTTTAATGCAAAAAATGATCAAAAAATTATGAAAAGTTGCACTTTTTGAGCCAAATGGAGAAAAATGACCAAATTTCTGTCAGCCAGGCAAGTTCTAGACATCATAAGTCAAAAACCGGTTGGTCACAGAGAAGTTTTGTGACTGACTGTATTGTTCAAAACATCATCTCAATTACATGTTATCCATTTTGTGTTGCTTTCATCATTTCCTAGAAATACCTGGTAAAAAATGTACTTCTGGGGGTTGGAATGGCCCAAATCAGTAATGCGACATATGTGACATTGCAGTCAAATGTGGGTGTGGACGAAAATGGGGGGTGGGGTTGTTGGTGAGGCGTAAGGTTGCTATTTCTTTGCTTAAATCAGTGGTCATACTACAGAGAATTATTCCTAGGTCTTTTGAACATGAAGTACACAAGTGTTTGTTGTATAATTAAAATAGGAGGGGTTTCTTTAGAGTTTTCAAGAAAGAATTTTGCCTTAATTTCACATTGTGAAAAGAGGTTTTGACCTTTGTTCTGTGTGGGTCAAAAGGGACTTTAACCATCCACTCGAAAATGGTCACCCAGATTTATTCCACCAGACTTTCAGGAAACATTTTGGAATATGAATTGTTGTGACAGCAGAGGTGTCCCCAAACCCTTAAAATCAGGCCTTTGCTCCCTAGGTATATCGTAAAAGTATGAATATGGGCACACTAATCTTGTGGGAAATTTCATGCTTTTATCACAAAGTGCACCAATCCATGAAAACTGTTATTGTTAATGGACCTTGCACATTATCGACGTTTTGTACGTTAACACCTACAATAGGCCATGTTTCCCAGTGACCAAAACACACTACACATTTAGAATAACACGAGGAAATAATACGAATTATTATTTCTTTTTTTCGATCGTTTAGTGTGATTGAGGCGGGACCTATTCTTAGTGGTCTAGGACGGTTTATGTCAGAAAATAATGCATTTGTACAATGCATCGGGAGGATATAATACTGCATGTATGCATAAAAGTACTATGGATAAGGCACGAGTGATTTAGGCAAGGTCTCACTGAACCCCGCTAATCATATTAATTTATTCATTATCGAATGCGTGGCACTCATGCATTATCCGATCTGTCATAAATGGTCAGTCCCCTGAAGAAAATCGATCTCATTTTTTACGCATATCTATTAATGATCATATATGAGCTAATAGCAACGTAGTGAATCGTGAAACTTTGCCTAAAGAGAAACCTGTACGAAGAATGTATATAATATGTTAATAGAAAATAATATTGAACACATAGCGAGGTGGTTTCATAGAAAAAACGGAAATTATACTAACCATAAAATGAATTAAAAAGATTTGGTCTGACAATGCGCTATGTGAAATTCGCGCCAGTGCATATGGGATATGTACGTGTTATGTATACGATCGGAAGGCCACCCCTAGCTTCATCAACTTCACCAGTCAGCTTTCTTAATGTGTATTCTTATGGCATGTATGACGCAAACGTGCCTGCGTATCGAATAACACGTATTACACTTACTGTCTGTTCAATTAACTTAGATAGTCCGGTTTATTAATTATTTCCAAAAATAACGTTTTCGAAAAAATCACGAAAAGAAAGTTGTGGGGTATCTTTGGACCTAAGACGTTTTTTACATAACAAATCTGGAATTTTAACCCCTCGTTTGGAAAAAGAGTGAATAAAGGTTTGGTACCATTAGTAATTACGTTTTGTGAAGGTTCCGTTGACTCCACTTAGTAGTTAGTAAAAAGTTGTCGTCGGAGGAGATGATTCACGATCAATGGGCCCATGGTCCGCTACCTTTGAATGTAGAAATGAACAATTGCCAACTGTGTCAACAGGATCAATCGACACCGTTGTTATTTGCAGTTGATTTTTTTGCACGACCAAACGAAGAATCCAAGTTGAATAGCATTACCCTGAATGGACGGCAAGAATGATAAATCATGACCACCCGAACGATTCATAAATTACGTGGAGCAACGACGTTGCGGGTGAACCATCACCCTTCAGCTGGGTTGTGATGGAGTAGACTTCAATCGTGGATGTTAAGGAGAGATGACGTCACAAGGTGTTGTGAGTGACTTTTCAAAGTGTATAACATCTCAACTCACTTCAAAATATTTACTCCCCTTAACTCAACAGTTAAGCTGTGACATTTTTTACTCAACAGGGCGATAAAACTTTACTCAACCCACAAGGAGTAATATTTTGTACTGTATTTGAGTAGATTTCTTGCTCAACCGTTGAGTAACATGTTTCGACTCAACTGATGTTGAGCACACTGTTTGCCCAACTATTGAGCAAAATTAATTTTACTCAATTGACATTGAGTAATACTTTGGAAGCAGGTATAAAGCAAAATGTTTATTCATCAGAAAGCTACAAGTTGCTCACCAGGTTGAGTAAAATGGCTTGTTCAGTATACTCAAAACTTCCAGATATTTTGATTTGATTTCTGTAATAGAACTACACTTTCAAACATCAAAAGAACACAGGCGGTATTCTTGATATTTAAAAAATAATACAAAATCTACAAGGACATATTTTCGTTACTTTTACCTTTTTCTTCGAAGGCCATGGTGGTTCAAATTCATGATTATGTAGATGCACGATGTACGTCGTATAGTCGTGTACCGATGTACATGCACCAGTAAAACTATAGGCCATAGATTTGTCAGATTAATTGTAAATATCATGCTGGCATAAATGCAACCTATAACTTTACTGAGCAATAGCGAATCCCCATTTGAATACACAGCGCTCACAGTGCAGTGATACATGGATCAACGGTGAAAGGTTGCCGAATTCATAGCTTCATATCAGGTTCCGTAGACATAGTCGGGTTTAACGCCGGAATCTCGCCAAGTTTACAATCATGACAAGTCCATTGCATCACCGCAATAATTATCATTATTTTCTGATTATAACTTATTGATGTAAAATATCAGAATGACCAGCATTTCCGCGACACACCAGCTTGTCACCTGCCATTGATATGTTCGCGGGAATTCTTGGGCTGCACGTGTCTGAGTCAACGTTGCGTAAGATACAACGCTGTGTAAGTTCTGATCCCGTCACTGCGTCAAACTACTTTGTCACGCAACGTTGAGTTAGATTTCAAAAATGCTTTACTCAACATGTGTTTCACAATTTTACTCGGGTGAGGAGTAAAAGGGAAATTTGTGTTTTACGCCATGCTGATTAAATCTTGACTCAAACTTTTACTCAACACGCTTTACTCCCAGCACTGAGTAAAATAATTTTTAGAGTGTATGTCTTTTCTGAACACTCTCCGATGTAGCCTCAGTAATATTTGTCACCAGAAGAGCACGTGTAATTGAATGAACTACACAAGGTAAGATAAAAATAAATGCTCAATAGTGATAATTGCAATTGTTTTCAACAGCTCTGGAGTATTTTCGATAAGTTGGGGAAAAATGAACGACGATAATTTATATTACTTTTCAGCTCTGGTAGCTTTCATGTACAGTGTGTGCACCCCCCCAAAAAAAACCTGAAAAACAAACACGTTACACTTCGTGCCAGCCGCCCTAAGTTTTGAACAACTACTTGTTCTTCCTTGTAATTCGTTTACCCCCCACTACAGAAAAGGTTTAACACCTTTCGTAGTTAGTATGGACCCTCTACAGGGGTGCAGAAAGTTGTTCTTTCCTCAGGAGCAAAATGCAATGTTCACATAGGTACCCTACAAGACTTTCAACCATTTCCTCAGACTGGCGCTCCCAGCTCCCGCTATTTTTGTACCCCTGACCCTCTACATCAATACTTGGTAGTTAGTACTCTCAAATTGTGGTATCTGTTTTTCAATAGGGGCCAAGTTAAGTTTACACAGGGGTCAAACTTTTAAACTCTCCCAATCATGTTGAAATGTATGCCATATTGTCCATCTAATCATAAGGATTCCAAAAATGTATAGTTTGTACCATCTTCGACCATTGGTTTTGGAGTTGATATAGAGGGTCCATACTACCAAAGGTGTCAAACCTTTTCTGTAGTGAGGGGTAAACGATGATGTTTGACCTGGGTCCGTGCTCCTTCTCTAAACATTTGACTATTAGCTAATGTCCCAGAAAAATTCATAATGATATAGTCAATAGTTTTTTTTAAGATATAAACCCCGCAAGCAATTAACCCGCAGGACCCATTTTACAAAAAAATAAAAAAAAATAGGAGCTGGTAACTACAAGAGTGACACTAACGAACAGAATGGCAAATACAATCAATATTTAATTGCCCAATTTCCTTGCAGAAAAACTTCTACTTGATCAAACAACTGCATTCACATAATTGTTATTATATTAAAGTGGTATTTATTTTGAAGTGTGTTAAAATGCATGTTTATTAGCTGTTATTACCAATGGAAACATTCATATGTTAATATTTGTTGCAGCACCTGTCATTTAAAAAAGGAAAATGGTGATTCGACTTAGAGATTCATATTGGTGGTTCGACACGCCAAAAGTACAATGCCGCATTTGGAGTTACTTGCTCCTCAATTTGGTAAAATGCGTCCTGCAGGTTACTTGATTTATGGGGTCATATCTTTAAAAATATTGAATCTACCTTTATGTACTTTTCAGGGACATTAGCTAACAGTCCTATCTTACCTTGGAATAAAGAACAAATAATCATGTGCTTTTTTCAAAACTGTAGGCGCCTGGCACCAAGTGTTGGGTTTTTTGGGACACACTGTACACATATGTAAATGAAAAACGTAACACTGACGTTAAAGTTGATTTTGTTTATTATTTTCGGTGCCTTTTTCGAAACTGATCCTATTGTGTGTAAATTTCTTTTAACATTGTTAAATGTGATAATTTCAATGACAAAGGTGCACCTTTTGAAATAAATGCAACTATCAGGTTTATTTTGTCCAAGCCTTTGCAATTCATTGAATTCAATTTCGGTTAAAAATTCCGAAAACAATTCAAATACCAATTGATTTCATAATCTGTTTTTCTTTCAGAATTGTCCTCATCATGAATATGTTTCGTTTTGATTCCTTGTTAGTTATTTTATACTGTATATATCTTACATACTTGAATTATGCTTGTATTGCTATGTGCAATTTCGCTGTTTTTGTTCTTGTTTTGTCAATATTTAAAGGGTGGTTAGCCTATAGCCATATGGTAATTAGCAAAATAGCACTTGTTATCATTAAAATAAATTGCTTTACATCATTGCTAATTGCACAGAAATGTGTTTTGAGGTGGTCCTTTCTCGGTGCTAAAAAGTTTGCCAAAATTGTTTTTAGGAAAACATAGTTATACAACCAAGGACAGCAAGCAAGTTTAAAACATAGTTTTTGGTATTCGTTTTTATTTTTTGACACTTTTTGGCTTATAAAACTCGGAAACGTTCGCTCTCGGTGGGTGTTTTGCAACCAGTTTGTATCTTCATAAAATCTCCGTATCCCTTCAAATTAAAAAGTAAATGCTGAATTAGATGTTTAAATATGATTCACACCGTCTTCTCGCAAATCAGGTGCTCTTATAGACATTCCAATCCATATAGGAACATAATTGTGACCCATTTGAATTGTAATATTGCATAGAAACATTGATTACTTAACTACTTGATGTGTGTGATCCTTATAATCACTGCAATCTAAATTACTGTGTGGAGTGTAACACCATTCTTTGAATATGCCTTTGATAAACAACTGTCGTACCATCGATGACTAGTACGTTTTTATTGCACTCTCTCTCTCACTCACTCATCACTCACTCACTCACTCACTCCACTCTCTCTCTCTCTCAAAAAAAGACAATGAAATTGTGTTTGAAGCGAGGCTCGAACCCATCACCTACGCACTAATAATAATTAAAAAAACCTTTCTGGTAAATTCTCAAGTGTTCCCAAAAAAAACGGGGGATGGGCCACTTCCAAAAGGTCGGTCATAATGTCAAAAACACCACTCTTAAAGGTAATACTTTAAATAAGATTTTACACAGTTGAACCAAACACTTTAAAGTATTGCAAGTTAGGTGATCTTTCCCGGGGTCTTTCAAGATTGACCTCTTCATTATAAAGCTTAAAAGCTGACTTAGAAATTTCGAAATATATATTTTTGTGTAGTAATTAAAAATGGTAAAGTAGAACTTAAGATACTCACCTAAAATGCTCAATTCCAAAGTTAGAGATGAAATCGGATTTTTTCGTTTTTATGCAGTAAACATTTATTACAGTTATAACAATGCCATAGGATACCGTTTATAACAACATTTCCGGATCCAGATTTTTAAACAAGTTTGATTTTCTATAATTATGATTGACTTCGATTGAGCTTAGATATTTCACACAGTGATTATTATATGGACAAACATCATGTATATGCAAAAAAAACACAATTTGTTTGAAAATTGAGGGCGCCTTCCCCGGGAAATCTCCGAGTAGCCTTTTTAAACATAAAAGGTGAACGGTTTCTCACAACATATATAAATTCTTCAGAAGGAGTTCCAACTTTTTCAAAATTCTGGTGCAATTCATTCATTTTGGGTGGGAACATTTGAGACAGTTATTTCAATATGTTACTGCATCTTCAAAATTGTAAAGGTGCAACAAGAGATTTCATATAAGAGGTGTCCCTTTCTAAAATGTGAGAAATTCTAATTTTTGCGCTAGTGTAAAACCTGTCTATCAAAATTATTACATGTGAAAGGATTGAGTTGAGAATCATTTCTTGATACAACAATTATGGAGCAAATACTAAATAGCCTATGTTTTATCATTGAAATTAAGCAAATCAAAAAATTAGCCTTTTGGTTCCCTTTCAAGACATTTCTGTAAGCCAAATACTAGGTAAGCAATCTATCGGAGGTCTATCTCTATGACAGCCACTACATATGGCACACCAATGACTGCAGGATGTCCCAAAATCTATCGTTGCCAGGTTAAGAGTTTAGCACTCGTCAGAAAATAGTTCTTTACACGTTTTACCATATGCCAAACAGTGCATTGCAAATGCTCAGACTAGGAGGCTAGAGTATGGCAGTCTGGTAATTTAGATTTCTTGCCTCTCTTGCAAAGCTCTTTGTCAACCACAGAGAGAAGCATTACTATCGCTGCCTTTACTACTGTTGTCGGATTCTCCGTTGGTAAGACTATTATACCTGTGGACTTCCGTGACCCCCATCTGACACATTTTTCTGAACACTATGAATTCGGGCGAAACCTGAACGGAAATAAACCTGTGCTTTCCGGAATTAATAAGTGTGTCAGAAAAAAAAGTGTTGCCGGAATCCTCAGTCTTCATCTTGCCTCCGTGGCTCACCGGGCATTCTTCTATATCTTCTTTATCATGGTAATTAGAAGGTCATTTACCACCAAAGAATTATCCAAAACTCATCTCAAATTGTGTAACCAATTCCAAGAGATTTGAAAAGATGAGAGAAACCTCGATGGCAAATTAAGCATATGGCGTGACTTGTTTAACTTTCTATTGATACCGATAATAGGATGCCACAATTGACCCTAACTTGTAGTTATTAAGCACCCCTATTCCGACTGTTTCGCCTTCAAGGTGGAATGTCCGCATTAAATTATTTAGCTGCATCAGTGCGACGCACTCTTCGTTATAAACTATCATATCAACCCAAGTTCACAAAGTAGCTCAAAAAGACGTTATACAATAACAAAATATGCAGGGCCGTACGCAGGATTTTTTTTGTGGGGGGGGGGGGGTGCGGGATTAGAAGAAGGGACCCTTTTTTCACCAAAAATGGACCTAAACCCCTAATATGGTCCTCTTTTGGAATTTGTGAACAGTTTATCACCAAGAAGTGGACTTTCGCCCCCCCCCCCCACTGTCAAAATTTCTCTAAATTTTGGATGTATACAAAAAATTCAGCAAAAAGTGGACCTCTTGGCCTTCTTGTGGAATTGGGGGGGGGGGGGCGACGCCCGCCCCCAAGCGTACGGCCTGAAAATATTCACAAGTTATGGGCGTGTAAATCATTTTAAGAAAGTAAGCATTACCTATTCCATTCTTCTGTGAATCCTGCAAGTTCTCAATACTGCGTCTTCAAGTCTAGCTCCGGTACCTAGACAAGAGATGCCATACAAGATTCAGTATCAGGTCCCATATCCAGCATGATTTATAGGGCTAACACTGGCTGAGTCCTATCATTCTGCCTTAACCGTTGGCAAAAATCATGTCATAATTGACAAAGTCTCTCGATGTAAATTGTTCACACCTACCAAATTAGAAGATTCCTGAGTCCCATCCTCACTACATCTAGTTAATTCAAGTAATTTAAACAATTCTATTTAAAATGACTAATGAGATATAGGCATAACAACATGAGCAGCTGAGGGCTTCTAATACTATAAGGGCTAAGGAATTTAAAGGTGCAACAAGAGATTTTGAGGCACCCATATATTGTGTCATAAAAGTAATTTCATAATAAATTAGACACCCAATAGATTTCTTACCTTGTATTTGGCTACAGAAATGCCTTAAAAGAGAGAAAAAATGTGATTTGATTTGCTTATATTTCAATGTAAAACAAAGGCTGAATTTCGTATTTGCTCCTATACGAAATTAGAAATTTCACAATTTTTGTACCAAAGAAACATTTTTCAGCTTAATCCTTTCAGATGGGAATATGTTTGATGGAAAGCTTTACATCAGGGCAAAAATCAGTACTTTCAATTTTTTGACACCTGGATGGGTGAAATCTCTCGTTGCACCTTTAAGGGGTATGAAGGACCCTCTAGTTTTGATTTGGTCACGGGATTTTACTTCAGTCTTACTTACCTTTGTCTTTATTTTGAATAATATAACTGTGTTTAAAACCTTAAAACCTAAAACAATAAAATAAACTCTTAAACGATAAAATTTTCTCTATTTCTTTCAAGAAAAAAAAAATAAAATCTTAAAAATTGAACTTTTGTTCACACAAATTTCACGATGGTCTACCATTTGTACCGATTAACAGTTAAGTGGTCGAGGTCTTGCGCAGGCGGTGAAGGTCATTAATATTTCGTTACTGAAGTTGGGATTTAGTGGTTGCGAACTCTACGTTAGACCAATGGCGACATATCCGCTAAAATCGACTCACTTGGCCAACCCAATTACATTTAATCTACCAAACAGACCTCTACACGTTTGGCATATAGCTAGAAAACGCTATTTTGAGCAACTTTTCTCATCCAACAAAAGATGTTGGATGAAGAAATTTTGAGAAAAAAGCATTTGAAATTTGAATATTTTATTTATTTATTTTTTATTTATTTTCAGTTTAATTCCATAATTTAATTTAAAAACAATACAAAGATCAGTAATGAAAAAAATATATAGAAATAAAAATGAAACCTTATGAGCTGCCAGGGAGTGCTGAGAAGCACAAAAAGCACTGTCACCAAAGGTGCAGCACTCCCTACTCAGAAGATCCCAAGACAACATAGAAATTAATACATCAAAATAATTGCACACATCAAAATATTGCACAAAGTTCCAAAAATTGAACTAAGCTATGCAAAAACAAATAATTAAGACCAAAGGTTGATATAGTACAAAAAATTAAAAATATGCTAAAAATGTACATGAATGTGTGAGTGTGTATGTGAGTGTGTGTGTGTGTGTATGTGTATATGTGTGTTTGTGTGTGTGTATGTGTGCATGTGTGTGTATGTAGGAGCTATCTTTGTTATGTGTATGTGTCACAATGCCTGTGTGAAAGTAAATGTACAGTGCATGCAAGTGAGGTAAATGAGTGTTATGTGAGTGTATTGATAAAAAAAACCTAGATTTTCTTAAAATGTTCCCTTAGAAGAGTTTTAAAAGAACTAATACTGCAAGTGATGAGTGAGATTCTAATAAGACGAGGGAGAGTTAACCAGATAACAGGGAAGCTGACAAATAGGCTATTTTTGTAGGCATCGGTTTTTGGAGTGACATCTTGTTTGAAAGTAAGATCATCTGTGTGTCTTATATTGACACTCCATCTGGAAAAATGAAAGACATAGTTTTTTA